>JAXCMG010000103.1:556346-581667 GCA_034642415.1 Podarcis siculus
ACGGGGTGAGCTCCCATTGCTCGGTCCCTGCTCCTGCCAACCTAGCAGTTCGAAAGCACGTCAAAATGAAAGTAAATAAATAGGTACCACTCCATCTCACTTTATTGGCTGAGGGAGCTGGCATACAGTTTCCAGGTCATGTGGCCAGCATGATTAAGCCACTTCTGGCGAACCAGAGCAGCGCACAGAAACACCGTTTACCTTCCTGCTGGAGCGGTACCTATTTATCTACTTGCACTTTGACGTGCTTTCGTGCTAGGTTGGCAGGAGCAGGGACCGAGCAATGGGAGCTCACCCCGTCGTGGGGATTCGAACCACCAACCTTCTGATCAGCAAGCCCTAGGCTCTGTGGTTTAACCCACAGCGCCACCCGCATACCTATTATATGGAATTGGACATCCCTATTTTCATTGGAGAAATGTTGGAGGGTATGGACCTTGTCTCTTTGGCAGCCAACACAGTGCAAGAAGCTGCAGCTGCAACTGAAAATCAATATATTACACGCACGGAAATAATTTAAGCTCAAATGCTTGGTACTTTAGACTCTCACCCTGTTTGTGCATATGCCTGAGTTATAATATATTGTCTTCAACCTTCCTTTAAAAAATCTGCTTCCTCCCCCACCCCCACCTGATTAATCTGGTTAACATCTTGTTAGGAATATTTGAGAGGAAGGCACAAAACAAACCAAGGGAGTTTCACTGTTTTAGTATTTTATTACAGATAATAGCAACCCCATCGGACTGGGTTATTTGAAAACAGATCTGGCCTCAGGACACCTTATCTAGTCAGGTAATTTGATTCCATATGTATTTTGTTAATAATGCATATTCATGTTCACATACTGAAGAAGAATCAGCCACTGCGGTGTAAAGGAAAGTTTTCTGTCATTTTTTGACTCAAGGGCACTACAATGCTGTCATGTAAAGTTTGCTTCAATGGCTCCATATTTTGTTTGTGTGCTTGTTAACTTCTTTGTTTCATATACTTTCTGCTTATTTTCTGTGGAAAAACAAGTGCATACGCGGCTGTTAAAAACACAAACAGTAATGAGGAGAGCTCTATGCAAATGTATGCTGGAAAACCTCATCAGTATTGCAGGAGGGGAAAAGATACAGATATTATATTCCCTTTAAAAACAGAAACAAAAAGAGGGTTCAAAGGGATACGGTGAAATTCAAACCTCTGTTGTTCCGCAAGGGTTGCTTTCCAGCTTAGTTCTCCTAATTATTTCCTGTCAATAAAATATTAACCCGAAGCTGAACCAGTACATCTGTTGTCAAAGTCAACAAGGAAAAATTTGCCAGCTTTGCTGCAGATCTGTAGCTTGAAGGGATAGGTGCTCAGAGTTACTCTTGATACTCCTAGAGTACGCTCTGCACAATTTCAATGTGGCTTCATTGTTCCTCTTCTTTTCTTCAAAAAGAAGCCGGACACTTCTATAGGGTGAGCAGTAGCAGGCAGCACTGAGAGATAGCTGGGTGATGGTTCTTTGTGGATGGCTGTAGCCAGGAACATAGCATGGGTTGCAGGTGCCCAGGGCAGGGCAAGTGTTGTGCCCCTGGCCAGTCCTTTCACCGGCCAGCATATAATAATAATAATAATAATAATAATAATAATAATAATAATAATAAATTATTTATACCCCGCCCTCCCCAGTTTAAAAACTGGGCTCAGGGCAGCTAACAGCAAATATAAAATATTGATTAAAATGTGACTTAAAAACAGCATAAAGCAGCATAAAATACAACATAAAATGCAGCATCAATATCAATAAAATTCAAAAATTCAGGTTTCACGGGGGGCGGGGAGAGAAAGAGAAAAAACCCAGTCAGTAGACATCAAATGATCACCAGGGCTAACTGGCCAAGTTGGTCCTACTAGGGCCAGCAAGGAGACCAGGGAAGAATTTAAATGTGGGGTCCCAGAAAGGGTTTCTTCATAGAAGAGGAAAGGGAAAAGGGAATAGAGGATCAGGCTAATTCAAATTGAAGGCCAGGCGGAATAGCTCTGTCTTACAGGCCTTGTGGAAGGAGATCAAGTCTTGCAGGACCCTAGTCTCGTGGGACAGAGCATTCCACCAGGTCGGAACAGTCACTCAAAAAGCCCTGGCCCTGGTGGAGGATAGTCTGGCTTCCTTAGGGCCCCAAGCAATGGAATCTCTCCTTGCAAACTAGCCCCAACTGGGGAACAGAGATAAGGCAGAGAAACATGGAGCCAGGAGTGCTGCTGGGTCACCTTGCATTCCTGTCCTTGCAGTGGGGAGCTCTGGGCAGCACACATGGCTCTAGCAGTGCTTTCCTCCTTCTTCCCTCTTGGCTGGTCCAGGGGCAAGGCATGCATGGGCATCCCTTTGCCGTCCATGAAGAGAAGGAGGTGTCGCTCCAGTCCCGAAGGACCAGCCCAAGTGTGGCTTGCCTCCCAGTCTTGATGAGGGAGCCTGTTGTGGAGGGCGCCTGGGTGTGCCTCCTCAGAAATTTGCATCTGGGGCCATGGCCTCCCTGTGCCCCCCCCAGCCATTGGCTGTTGTTGTTGTTTAGTCGTTTAGTTGTGTCCGACTCTTCATGACCCCATGGACCAGAGCACGCCAGGCCCTCCTGTCTTCCACTGCCTCCCGCAGTTTGGTCAAACTCATGTTTGTATCTTCGAGAACACTGTCCAACCATCTCGTCCTCTGTCGCCCCCTTCTCCTTGTGCCCTCCATCTTTCCCAACATCAGGGTCTTTTCCAGGGAGTCTTCTCTTCTCATGAGGTGGCCAAAGTACTGGAACCTCAGCTTCACGATCTGTCCTTCCAGGGGGCACTCAGGGCTGATTTCCTTCAGAATGGAGAGGTTTGATCTTCTTGTAGTCTACAATGATTTCTAAGATCATGGTCTTTCCAACGAGTGGCTACTGTCCAGGTTTGTTAATGGTCTTACTTTAAATGTTGTGAGGATACTATGCCCTTTAAAAATGTGTTTTTTTGGGGGTGGGGGTGATTGGGTTGTTGTTTTTATTCTGATTATGTATTTTGTAGTTTTGTATTTTGATTTTATTCTGTGAACAGCCCTGAGACCTCCAGGTATAGGGTGGTATATAAATTCAATAAACAACAACAACAATAATACAGTCCTAGGGGGGAAAGAACAGGGAATGGGAGCCTGCGCGTATACAAAAACAGTTCCCAGTCAATCAGTTCTGTTAAGTATTCCCTGTCAGGAGCTCAGCCTACACTCGAGTAGGACCCTGGCAGAGACACATGCCTGACCGGCACGTTCCCTCCCTCCTGGATGAAAAAGAACAAAGGACAATAGTCCCACTTCACGGAACACAGTAACACAAACATCCTGTCTCCATCACTTCCCACTCTGTGGAGTCAAAACATACCACATAATGTGATAGACAAAAATCCCATGACTGCAATCATGGAGCAGGAATTCTAACATTCCCAAACCTCTTCACACAGTTTCTCTTGCCTTTCCAATTCCCTTGTGCTAAGTTATTTATAGCAGTGGTTCCCAATTATAGAAGCTAAGTACTGTGGACCCCATTTTTCAAAAAGCCGAACCATTGACCCCCTACTTTTGAAAATGTTCATATCTCTGTGATACTTTTTGTTATGCAAATGGTGCCACGGATCCCCTGCGTGGGTTATGTGGACCCCCTGGGTTCCATGGGCCACCAATTGGGAACTACGGATTTATATCGTTTAGTTTGACATATGGTTGGGTTTGTTAGGTGCTGTGTCTGTGCCCATATTTTTCTACTTATCTGTCTGATATGTGTCAGGTCTGATATTTCAGAGGGGCAGCAGAATGTGTAGAACTTTCTGGCCTATTGGATAGAAAACACAGGCAGAAGATCACCTAGGTTTCCATTGGGAAACAAAACAAAACAAAACAAAAATTAATTGGAATATTGAAAATGAATGAGGTAATAACAGAACTGACAATGGTTATTATTTTAATGCATGAATAACTAAACAAATAACATTTTAATAAAAGGGCAGACTTACAAAAAGAAACGTTTTGCATAGTTTTAAGGATGTGTGAATTAACATGTAGGTAAGAATATGTATCTTAGTTCAAAAGAAAAAAGACAAAAATGTGATAAGGAAATCGCCTTATAATTATACTGTACTAGAAGCAAAAGAATAAAAAAAAAGGGGGGAGTATATGCTTCCTTAAAACATGGGAGATTGGAAAAGGACAATTATTCATGTATTGCCTCTAGCTTTGATCTGTTTATCTCAATTTCATTTCCTCCCCTGCACACTTTGTGTGATTTGTTTGTCTTCCTGCAGTGGCTATAATACTCGAGTGTGGAATTCAAAACACACTGCCTTGGGTTTACACTTGCTGTGTACTGCATTGTGTTACCCAGATTGTATGTCTGTTCATGTGATGACAGGGGTGCCATTGATGGCATATACTGTTATTCGTGTTCTAATTTTGTGTATGTGGTGGTTGCATACACTGGCGGAGGAACGGGGTGCGGAGGGAGCGGACCGCCCCTGGCACCACAATTCTGGTAGGGTGCCATCGCAGCCCCCCCCCCCGGACACATGGCACACCTCTCCCACGGCGGGTGCCACGCCCCCACAGGTGGCGCGCCACACTCCCAGAACGCATGCAGCACCTCTGCGGACGGCGTGCCAAGCCCTCACGGGGGTGTAACATGCCCCTGGGATGCGCGCCACACCCCTGGGGGAGGTGCAATGCCCCTGCCTGTTCTCTGCCCCCAGTAGTGGAGCATGCAGCTTTGCCACTGGTTGCACAGTCACAGTCATCAGTGCGTAGATTTGTAAACCCAAGGTGAGGCAAAGTGTCAACAAAGTTATTGCTTCTTTGCTGTGCCCTCAATTCCCTAGTATAGTTCTATCTCAAATTTTTAACCTCTTATTTAATTTTAAGTCCACTTTAGGAATGGACCGACGAGCCTAAATCTGTCCCATGTCAGTTTTGCTCTTTGCTCTTTTTTGTGGTCTTCCCAAAATAAGGCACAATAAAATCTGTGTGCTTTTGGTTAACAAATGTATGCATTTGGTTAACACTTTCCCCATAAAACACACATTTTCCAAGGAATTTGCTCCCCACATAAAATATGCACTTGAATGTATTGTTATGGAAAATGCACATTTTTGGGACTAAAACTGCATTGTGGAATCTGGAGCAATGCATAAGCTGGGTGATAGTTAAATTCAGATCTGCAAGCAAGTTTGGGAATGTTGAATTGCATCTTCTTTTTTATATATTCAAAATTATAACAAGACATATTATCCAAAACATATCATCTTTGTCCCCTCCCCATTTTTCCTCCCTCCCCCCTCCCACACAGAACCCCCCCACCCCCACCCCACCCCCGACTTCCCTCAGTTCCAGTTTTTGGTTTCTCTAAGAATGCTGTTTACTGCATGTTACAAAGTTGTATAGATCCTCAAACTATTTAGCTGATTATTATCAATAAAAAGTTTGTGAATGTTTATTCAAAACCAGCCAAGGAGTCCAGTTCGCTTTGTTGTGTCTTCAGATACTTTGTAAAGGGTTCCCATTCATCTTTAAAGTCACAGTTATCCTTGTTCCGTAGCTTGTATGTCAGTTTTGGCAGTTCTGCATCAATTTTTCTTGCCATGATTCTTTAGTTGGGGATTCTTCAGTCTTCCATCCTTGTGCTACCAGAACTCTCGCGGCCGTTGTCGCATACATGAAGAAGTGGATCAAACAAATCCACCCCCTACTCCTTCAGTCTCCCATATGATCCAATTTCTGACTCCATTCACACTGTTCTACTTAGCAGCATATTCTTAGCATTTTGGTCTGTTCACAGCATTTGTCTTGGTTCCCATGCTGAATTATCCTACTGTGTGTTTGAATTAATTGCATTTCCCCACCATACCTTATTTTTGTTGGCATTGTAGAGGGAGCCTCTACATAAAAAGCACACAAATAACAGTGTTTACTGGCATCTGTAATCAGTGTTTCCTAAATATTAGCAGTATATTAGAGGCATGACATGTAATACATTCTACCTTTTTAAACTACATTTTTATGGTACATTAATCATGTGGATCTATGAGATCACTGGTCTGAACCTTAGAGGGGGGAAAACGCCCGTTAATTATCCAGTGAGGCTACAATAAATTTGTAAAGATAGGCGGGATGAAGATGGAAACCACATGTAATTTCTTATAGATCCGTTTTACAAAAGTAGTTACTTCCACTAATGGATAAATGAGACCATTTTATTTTGCAAATCTAGACCCAGACAGCCATTTAAGGAACCCCATCAATAAAGTTATGATTAAACAATGAGGTGTTAAAATTATAATATAAAAGCCCATATGCTTACTACAATAAAATAAAATTTGAAGCATGCGATGTGTGCATGCAATGATAATGAGGAATATTGCTAGAAAAGAGAAAGCCCGTGGATTTTTGGAGAATTCTCGGGACTAGCATTTAATTATGTGGATCAAAGAATGAGGGCTGTTGATGAGATTTTCTGGGCCTGCTAGACAAATTGCCTCCTCTGTCATGGGTATGTCCTTGCAACACTAGCTAGAAAAGGCAAGGTAGTTATTGGAAATCCAGCTTGATAGAACCTAGTTCTCAATGGAAGAATAGCAAACCGGCTTCTGGGTTGCACTATTCCAGACTGCAGGGAGAAGTTAACATGGTGGCTGGCTGCTTCTCTCTCTATAAACTTCTCTCCAAATTGTGTGTGTGTTTTGCTAATTTGTGCGTGAACATATCAGACGACACAGCGATTCTTCAAACAGCTCTTGTTTATTCAGAGGCCAGAACAGAACTGACTGAAGGGCTCAGTCAGCCTGCTTATATAGAGCTCCAGTACAACATTACTGTAGCAACTTTCTAAAACTATCCAATCACTGAACGTCACTTTCGATCCTTCATTTGCATAACTATCTACAGTATCCCCCTGCTGGCCCAGGGTAAGAACTTCAGTACATAACATGTGTGTGTAGAAATATTATGTCATGTAGTTCCTACCTGCAAGTCCAAGGCAGTGCAATTTGGATACAGGTTTACCACACCAGTGAGAATCAGGCCACATTCACAAAGAGGAAATGTGAATTGGGAAACCTGGTCTTTGAGGATGTCTCAGAAGATACAGCGCTTACTGGAATCTTTACATAAAAATGAAAAATGTCGACCATAGTAAAGGTAAAAAAAGGTAAAGGATCCCTGGATGGTTAAGTCCAGTCAAAGGCGACTATGGGGTTGCGGTGCTCATCTCGGTTTCAGGCCGAAGGAGCTGGCGTTTGTCCACAGACAGCATTCCGGGACATGTGGCCAGCATGACTAAACCGCTTCTGGCGCAACAGAACACCGTGACGGAAACCAGAATGCACAAAAACGCCGCTAACCTTCCCGCCGCAGTGGTACCTATTTATCTACTTGCATTGGCATGCTTTCGAACTGCTGGGTTGGCAGGAGCTGGGACATAGCAACGGGAGCTCACCTCATTGCAGGGATTCAAACCGCCAACCTACCGATCAGCAAGGCCAAGAGGCTCAGTGGTTTAGACCACAGCGCCACCTGCTTCCTGACCATAGTGACAAGGTGTTGCTGGTGCTACTTGCCATATAATTAAAGAATATGAAGCGCACAGCTTCCCCAAAGGAATAAGGGGAACTTTAGTTTATCCTTCACAGAGCTACAACCCCCAGCACCCATAGCAAACTATGGCTCCCAGGATTCTTGGGGAGAAGTCATGTGCTGAAGCTTTAATTTGCAGGAAGTTTGCCTCTGCAGTACTGTGGTGCTTGTGTTATAGTGAGGATAAAGGTAAAGGGACCCCTGACCATTAGGTCCAGTTGCGGATGACTCTGGGGTTGCGGCGCTCATCTCGCTTTACTGGCCGAGGGAGCCGGCGTACAGCTTCTGGGTCATGCGGCCAGCATGACTAAGCCGCTTCTGGCGAACCAGAGCAGTGCACAGAAACGCCGTTTACCTTCCCGCCAGAGTGGTACCTATTTATCTACTTGCACTTTGACGTGCTTTTGAACTGCTAGGTTGGCAGGAGCAGGGACTGAGCAACGGGAACTCACCCTGTCGCGGGGATTCGAAACCGCCGACCTTCTGATCGGCAAGCCCTAGGCTCTGTGGTTTAACCCACAGCGCCACCCGAGTCCCAGTAGATTTAGGAATCACCCTGAGAGTTACGAATGGTGAGCAGTATATAAATTTAATAATAATAATAAGAAGAAGAATATCGTATATGTAAATTGTTTAGCATTTTCTGGTCTTTGGTTAATTTTATCTGTTTATAGTTTACCTTGTTAAGTCAGTTCAGAGGTGTTTTTTTCCCCTGTATAAACAGTTAGCAAATGTAAATGAGGATGAGGAAGAAGTCCATTGCAATTCTATTTGTAGCTTACAGTGGGAAAGCGGCAATTTTGTAGCACTTCCATCTGGAAGCCCCTTTTATTTATACTGCATCAGCTTGTCCCATGCTGTTGTCCCCCTCTCTTCCCAAAGCCCATCCAATTAGATTTGTCTAAGATCCCTGGTTTCTTGCAACTGTGCTCAGAAATGGAGAAAGCCTTCTGTCTGCTTTTCCAGTATCTCTGTACGTTCAGTGGGGTTTTGAACAAGATGTTGACACTGTGAGTTATTACATCTTTGTGAAATCTATTGGTTTGAAAGGATCATCATCATAAAGAGATGACAATACCGCATGGGAGTCAATGCACATCTGGCTGAATGCTCAGACAATTACCCAACTGCAGAAATTGAAACAATGCAAAGAATTTAGGAGTGTGAGTGGACCACTTAAGTACTCATAAAATACATGCTCATTAGGGGAGTGGTAAAACATTTCATGGGTAAAATATAGAGTGTCTAGAGCTTCTTCTTCTTCTTTAATGCCTAATTGTACAGATTTAAAGAAGGAAATATCTATTTTTCTCAAGCAGCATTACATGGAGGCTGGTGGCTGAGTGAGAACATTTATTGCAAAAAAAAGAGCAATGCTCTGTGGCTAACTGTCATAATATCTGTCAGAATCAGCAACTGTTAGAGTCAGCTGAAGACTTCAAACCATGTGAAGCCTGTTTTTAGACATCAGGTGTGAAGTTGTCTTTGTTGATTTATTGCTACTAATTCTCTTATCCCCTTTATTGTAATCGTTTTTAGCCTGTTCTTTGCACTTCCCTAACATTTTATATCATTCATCTTATATCATTCATTTGCAAATGTACTATTCACTTCTTCATCCAAGTCATTAATGGTGATGCTGAGTAGCGCTAGTCCCAGTATTGATCTCTATGGTACCCTGCTAGAAACTATTTTCCAGCCTGATGCTGATCCATAAATTATTGAATGCAGTCTTTCAGGAAATGACATTTCCACTACTTAATTCCATTTTTTTTTTTTTGCCACAGTAATTGTGATAACAATGCAACTGAAGATATTAAACACCATGGATTGGATCCAGAGTAAATTATTCGCACTCAATTTCTACTGTAAATAGTGAAACTTCTGTTAAGTCCTGTCTAACTTGTTCGATTTCAGTAGAACCTACATTCAAGTATCTTAAGGCTGCATCCAGTGTTAGTTAAACTCAGAGTAAACCCACTGAAATTAATGGAAATGACTCTCAATTTATTTCATTGGATCTACTCTGAGTAGGACTTGGTTGGATCCAACTCTATATGCTCTATTTATGAAGACCCTAGTTATCTGGGTAGTTCAATTGGGAAAGCATGAGATTTAATCTCAGGGTCGTGAGACTGCAAAGTAATAACAATAATAATACTAATTTATTATTACGGTCAAATACCAGTGATTGCAAAGTTGATGTCATTTGGAAACTTTCCCCTTATATTTGACTACATCTAAGGCTAGGGGTGATCAGTAACCATTCTGAATGCTGTTTCTGTGCTTCTGTTGGTTATAGAACAGGAAATTTTGGCTGGTGAGAAAAGAATGGAGGAGTGAGAAAATCTGTACGCCGTTCAATAGACCTTTATTGTTATGGGAAATCTCACTTCCATTTGCTTGTGTTCGCCATTGGTGTGACTGGCTTTTAATGCTAGGATTTCCCCCCTCCTATTTCCTGATGTTTTGGCATTGATCACAATTGGTAAGTGCTTTTACGGGGCTCTGCTTTAGTGGTTTCATTTGTGAATGAATATGTGGCTCTGGAGTGGTGTGTTATAGCTTCCTTTAGCTTGACTCTGGGGATTGGAATGTCTTACTAAGTGACTAAGTAAGCAATGGGCACCCGCATGGCCCCACAGTATGCCAACATCTTCATGGCAGATTTAGAACAACGTTTCCTAAACTCCTACCCACTCAAACCTCTCTTGTACCTGCGATACATTGACGATATTTTTATCATCTGGACACATGGTCAACAGACCCTGGACACCTTCCACCAGAAATTCAATGATTTTCACCCCACAATCAACCTAACAATGAATCAATCTATGCAAGAAATACACTTTTTGGACACTACTATAAAAATACAGGATGGGCGCATAGACACCACCTTATACCGCAAACCAACTGACCGACAAACATATCTACATGCCTCTAGCTACCATCCCAAACATACCAAACAGTCCATTGTATATAGCCAGGCACTACGTTACAGCCGTATCTGTTCCAATTCTACAGACAGAGACTCTCACCTAAGAGATCTACAGCAAACCTTTTTAGAACTAAAATACCCAGCAGATGAAGTTAGACAACAGATCAACAGAGCCAGACTTATACCCAGAGAGAACTTGCTGCAAGACAGACCCAAAAAAGAAAATAACAGAACACCTCTAGTCATCACATACAGCTCCCAAGTTAAAACAGTACAACGCATCATCAGAGATCTACAACCTCTCCTGGACAATGACAGTTCTCTTTCTCAAGCTCTGGGAGGAAGACCTTTCATTGCCTACAGACAGCCACCCAATCTCAAACAACTCCTAACCCACAATAATACTACAACCAGACTTAACACGGACACTGGCACCAGAGCCTGCAATAAACCCAGATGCCAACTTTGCTGCCACATACACCCGGACAACACCATTACTGGCCCCAACAACATCACACATACCATCTCGGGACTATTTAATTGCTCATCGTCTAACATTGTATATGCCATCAAATGCCAACAGTGTCCTTCAGCTCTCTATATTGGACAAACAGGCCAAACCTTACGCCAAAGAATAAATGGACATAAATCCGACATCAAGAACCACAAGACAGAGAAACCAGTAGGAGAACACTTCAATCTCCCAGGACATTCTATACAAGATCTCAAAGTAGCTGTTTTACTACAAAGGAATTTCAGAAATAGACTGGAAAGAGAAGCTGCTGAATTGCAACTTATTACCAAACTTAAAACCACGGAGAGACCTGGTTTGAACAAAGACATTGGATTCTTATCTCATTATACATGACAAAGCCATTTTTCACCTTCTCACCCCTTGCTTTTTCCTGTAAGACCTATTGCAGTCGTTAAGAGTCGTCAACAGGCTCATCACAGCCATCTGCCAATCACCCAGTCCCACCACCCTTCTGAGTAATACCCCTCCCCACCTCTCACTATATAGAAGAATCTGGCAACTTCTGTTTCAGTGTATCTGAAGAAGTGTGCATGCACACGAAAGCTCATACCAAGAACTAACTTAGTTGGTCTTTAAGGTGCTACTGGAAGGAATTTTTTTGTAAGTGACAACTGTTGCTTATGGCAAATTAGAGGGAAGAGGGTTGGATCAAGATTATAGCTCACTGTTTATTTATGTATTTATTATGTTTATATCCTACCTTTCCTCCAAGTAGTTCAAGGTGGTACACATACATCTCCTCCCCATTTTATCCTCACAGCATCAGCTCTGTGAGGTAGGATAGGCTGAGAATGAGTGGTGGAATCTAAATATTAAAAAAAATAAAAAAAATTGTCCAGTAGCACCTTAGAGACCAACTAAGTTTGTTCTTGGTATAAGCTTTCATGTGCATGTACACCTCTTCAGATACACTGAAACAGAAGTCACCAGACCCTTATATATAGTGGGAGGGTGGGGTGGGGTTTTACTCAGGAGGGTAGTAGGAGATGGGTGATTGACTCAATGGGCATGCTAAACCTGTTGACAATGATTGCAATTAGTCTTACAGGAAAAAGCAAGGGATAGTATGCAGATGATTAGCATATGTAATCAGACAGGAATCCAATATCTCTATTAAGACCAGGTCTCTCCATAGTTTTCAGTTTAGTGATAAGTTGTAATTCAGCAACTTCTTTTTCCAGTCTGTTTCTGAAATTCTTTTGTAATAAGACAGCTGCTTTGAGATCTTGTATGAAATGTCCTGGGAGGAATCTAGACACATATATAAAATGTTGTGAAAATGCTTTTAAAAAAAGCAAAACACGTTTTGAAAAATGTATTGAACTTGCCATAGCTCACCATCGCCATCTAGTGTCATATTTGTATAATGCATTGTAGAATACACTTAAAACATTTTCTTTGAAGCTGTATAGCTGAGTCTAGTGACTGGCCCAAGATCACCCAATGAACTTCATAGCTGAGTGAGGATTTGAACCCTGATCACCCAGGTCAGCACTCTAACCACTTCACCACACTGGCTGTCTATCTCTCACTCAAGAGAGTGTTGCTGCCTCTGATCTGTGTAAATACAGCATTCCTGTTGATATATGACCGGTGACCATTATTTGCACTCTCCAGAAACAATGGAAGACCTTTTAATCTCAACAAGCTTTCCCATAGGTCTCCCCCCAAAGTGTCCTTTCGGTATTGTTTTTATGCTCATCATATGCTTTTTTTGTAACAGTTTTTAGCTGCATTTTTATTCTATTTTGTACATCAGCTTCGAACATATGTGGAAACTGAGTAATAAAGAACAACAACACAATTAAAAGACATACAGTCATACGCTTAAAGCTCTCCTTTTCCCTGACCAGTTGCAACCACATATGTCTCCTGGCCAGTTATTTTTCGGGGGCCAGTGGGGGGGGGAGCATCTTGAAGAATGAAGCAAAACTCAACATTGTCTTCACACTTCCATAAACCAAAACCCCAAATCCCATGTTTCTACATTGCGTGTCCTGGGTGACCTTGTTTAATGACAAATTTATAATTAAGGACCGCATCCAGCTCTGCGTTTGAAACCGCCCTGTTTGAAGTTGTGCAAGACACGTTTTACGAGCATCCCTGTTTGTCTGTCCCTTTTATGTTTTATTGTTTTGTAAAGGGGATGTGTTTTGTCACATTCATGAATTGCAGCTCAGTTTCTCATATACTGGCAAGACTGATAGCAGCAATTTTTCTTCTCAACAGTGCATTACTACATTCCCCACCCTACCCCTTCATTCTGTCTTTTATTTCTTCCTGTTATCTATTTCATTTCCCTCTATAAATGGGGATAAATTCTTGGTATACAGTTTGCCAATTACCTTGCACAGATGGGCTGAGTAATGGATAACTTTTTGTCCCTCATCAGTGTTGGTTGTTTGGAGTCGTTATTAAAGGAGGATGTCAAAGGAGAACGACTCCACTGGTGCAACTCATAGCAAACATGGAAGTAACATTTCTTGTAAATGGATATATATCCAGTAAGTAATATTTTCTTTATTGTAAAAGCTCAACCTTACTATATATAATATCAATTTTGGCACATGACAGTCAAATGCACACCACTTAAAGGCTTGGCATTAGTGGTGTCCAGTTCCAGGGGTCTTTGGATCTGGGGCAAGTTGGGTGTGCCAGCTGATTGGCAATTTTAACCTTTCTTCAGATCCTAGACCCTCACCTAGAGTATACTTTTAAATTTCAGTGGCTTCTCCCAGAGAATCCTGGCCATTGTAGTTAGCTAAGGGGGATGAGGGTTCTTAGGAGAGTGCAATCCCCCTCAGAAAACTACAATTCCCAGAGTAGTTTAATGTCAGGAGTCCAGGTTCCCAGCTTGATAACACAGTAAGTGTAGCTAATTAAAAAGGAGGATTTATTGCAAAAACAAACATATAGCTCCGGATGGCTCTAACAAAGCCTCCGGCATCATCACTCAAGATGACCCTTCTGAAGACTCCTTCCGGCGTCTCCAGCAGATACTGAACTTATGACCCTTACTTCTCTTGTTTTGCTTCCTGTCTAACAAACCTCCCTTTCGCTGATTCCTCAGATTTATTGGATCAGCTCCAACCTCTTCCAGTTCTGAGAGGCTATCTCTGAGTTTATTCGTGCCTGATTTTGCTTCCGGCAAGCTTTGGCTCTGTTCTAACCTGTTCTTAGCTACTGCCTTATCAGCTTCTCCGTCAAGGTCAGGAAGAGCAGAAATCTGCAGCTGCCGGCTCTCCCCTGTCTGACTAACATCAAAGCCTCTCTGTTCCTGGCTGCTTTCAGCCATTGGCTGCAAACCTTTGCTTGGAGCTGGCTCATTTCTGACATTTAACAATGGAAGGACTGATGATTCAGCCACTGCAGATTGTATCGCTTTGTACAATAAGACTCAAAGTGGCTTGCAATACCCTGGGACCCTGGATGGTGGGTTGGTAAATTACACCCCCCCCCCGACCACACTGTAGTCCAGAGCTGGACTGAGCACTATGACTACAGTTTGCATGGGAATAAAGCATGTTTTTTGCTCCATTGGAAGTCTTCCCTCTCCCATTCAAATTACGGGTTCAAGGGCCTAATCTTTGCACTAGGAGGCAAAGGTGAAAAGTTCCTCTTAATCCAGATTGGGATCCCTGCTCCGACTATTTCTGCAAGAAAAAACCGTGCACACAAGAGAAAATTGTGTGATTAATGACAGTAGCTCAGGAGGTCCCATGGTCATGATTAGGCTAAAATTAAGGGGAGTTGGGAGTGGGTACTGTGGATTATATCAAGTGAACCTCTACCTTTCCCTCATAGTTCAAGCACTGCCAAATGTTAGAATTTCCTGCCATCATACATTTACTCAGATCAAATGGTGGATGATATCAGAGGAGCAGAGAAATCTTACTGTATTGAAAGAAAAAGCAATGTACAGACAATATCCCCAAATCTGCGTTTTATTTCAGGACATTACTCAAATTTTACACAGAAGTAAAGGGATTTCAAGCTAATCATTCCCTTGGCACTTGCAACTTGCCCACATTGCACATGGATAATATTTTGGATTGCTCCATATGGTGTTAAATTTTAATGCCATAATATATATTCACAGTGTAGTGGTTTCTGTGGGAACCACATAGCTACGAGTTCTTTGACTTTTTAAAATGTGAAATCTCTCAGTAATATTCTATTAGAGCAGCTCTTAGCATAATTTTGCAGGCTAAGAAAGAGTGAGAATTGTGATGAGCAGGAGCTTTACAGTGCAATCCTGTACGCATTTTCTTGGGAGTAAGTCCCACTGTGGGCATAGAATAGCAGCCTTAAGACTGTTAGTAACGTGTGTACAAAAGTTTCACCTTACAGCATATTGTTAGGGATAGTCTTGAATGTTTACATTTGCCATCCTATTTTGATGGCCAGGAATGGCAATCTATGCTAAAGCACAGAAGGAAGTTAAATTTCATAACATCCGGCTTGATGTAGAATAAATAGGGGCACCTTGCAAGTAACCAAACAACAATGGCAATTTATTAAAATTATTCTCCCGTTGCTCAGTCCTTGCTCCTGCCAACCTAGCAGTTCGAAAGCACGTCAAAGTAGATAAATAGGTACTGCTCCGGTGGGAAGGTAAACAGCGTTTCTGTGTGCTGCTCTGGCTCGCCACATGTTTGTCACATGACCTGGAAGCTGTACGCCGGCTCCCTCGGCCAGTAAAGTGAGATGAGTGTGCGCAACCCCAGAGTTGTTCGTGACTGGACCTAACGGTCAGGGGTCCCTTTTTTACTGGGACCTTTTGTCAAAGACTGCTTGGCTTGCTTCATGCTTTTTTTTTTTTTACACCCTGCAATACCTTCTCTTCACTGACTTCTGAACCAGGGCGTGTTAGTAAAACGGACCATAATCATCTTCCTTTGGGAATATACAAATGTTTAATAGGACTTTAAAAATCTAAGTGGATTTGTTTGTACTTGGAGTAGCTGATACAGTTTAAAAATGTTCTGTAACATTTACTATTTGAGTAGGCATGTGTTTTTATGAGAGAAAATGTGTGTGTAAGGGAAGCATACAGTCATACCTGGGTTACAGCCGCTTCAGGTTGCGTTTTTTTGGGTTGCGGACTGCCGAAACCTGGAAGTACCGGAACGGGTTACTTCCGGGTTTCAGCGATTGCGCTTTGCGCAGAAGCGGTGAATCGCAATCCGCATGTGTGCAGACGCGGGTTGCGAATTTTGCGCATTGCAAAGGTGCATCCCGCATGGATCACATTTGCAACCCGAGCGTCCACTGTACTGCATTCTGCTGAAAGTCTCCCTGTGTGCACTAACAAATCTTTTTCTTTTAAAGGCAAATCCAAAATCTCTTCAAGAAGACAAAACTGGGACTTGAGAACAGTTGGAGGATATGAGATCCGACTGCTACATGGTGCTAATTTCACCATTCAAAAAACAAGATACATTTACTGTCTGGAGCACAGAGTGGCCCCCGTGAATATGGAAACTGACCACAGTGAGGCTATATGATGTGTATATAGGCTTAACGCATTGTACATTCACATAGCAGTTCAAATGATATTAGTAGACTTTATTCCAGGTTTGACATTCAAGTAACTTGTTTTATTCTCCCACAGGTTCACAGTAAATTAAATATTAATTTATTAATTCATGACACCTGTTCATAAAAATGTGGAAGGCTATTTAAATTCCACTCATCTAGCACCATAAATGGACCAGAAAAGCAAATAGCATAATGTGTCTAATGGACACAAGTGTGTATGTAAGAGTTATTGCAATGCTCTTATGATTTGGCAGGAGGAAGTCAAATGATTTCTTTGAAATTCTCACCCATTCTGTCTTATAAGAATTCAGTTTATTGCCCTTCAACCAGCCCAGCACTGCTTCTAGTCCAACACATTCATGGAGCTATGTGTCACCAGCATACTGATGATACCATGCTTCAAATCCCTAGAATTGAAAAGTCATAGGCTGAAACAACACTCTCCTGGTGCTTTTTTTCTGTCAACAATCCTGCAGGTAGGAGTGGAACAGCTGCAACACAGTGTCTCCAACTCCCTGAGTTGTTTCAGAAGGACACACAGGAAAATGACTTTAGAAACCATTGAGCAATCAGTAAAAATGGACAGGGCCCCAGTTCTGCCTCCCTTCTGACAAAGGACATCTGTGAGAGTGACCAAGGCTGTTTCGCTGCAAAAAACAGGCCTGAAACCAGACTGAAAAGGGGCTAGAAAATCCAGGCCTTCCAAGTGTCCCTATTTTCCAAGGACATCCCAGATTTACAGACGTCTTAGTTTTGGATTTGATCCCAGGATGTCTTGCTTTTCCTTTGGATGTCCCTATTTTCATCGGAGAAATGTGGGAGGCTTTGGAGTTATGTGATGCCAAGCCAAGGACATCACCCTGTACAACTTTTAGAAGACATCCAAAGGTAGCCCTGTATAGTTTTATTATGTTTTTATATGTGCTTGAAGCCACAGAGAGTGGCTGGGGCAACCCAGTCAGAGGGGCAAGATAATAATAATAATAAAATAATAATAATTGAATAGGATGTTTCTATTTTCATCAGAGAAATGTTGGAGGGTATGGATAATCTGATTCCTGCAGCTGGCTGACCTCTGCCAAAATAAAAGGGCCTAAAATGAGACCCCACCCTCAGTGGAGTAGCGTGGGTTGTCAGCACCCGGGGCAAGGCAAGTAATTTGCGCCCCCTAACCCGTGGATTTGCACACCCTAACCCGTGGATTTGCCCTAATCCCAGATGTTGCGCCCGGTGCGGCCGGCCCCCCTTGCACCCCCCACGCTACGCCACTGCCCACCCTCACCGTTTTTAGGATTCACTATATATTTGCCCAGGGGTGCAGGTGGTGCTGTGGGTTAAACCACAGAGCCTAGGGCTTGCCGATCAGAAGGTCGGTAGTTCGAATCCCCACGACGGGGTGAGCTCCCGTTACTCAGTCCCTGCTCCTGCCAACCTAGCAGTTCAAAAGCACGTCAAATGCAAGTAGATAAATAGGTACCGCTCTGGTGGGAAGGTAAATGGCGTTTCCGTGCGCTGCTCTGGTTCACTAGAAGTGGCTTAGTCATACTGGCCACATGACCCGGAAGCTGTACGCCGGCTCCCTCGGCCAATAAAGCGAGATGAGCGTTGCAACCCCAGAGTCGGTCACAACTGGACCTAATGGTCAGGGGTCCCTTTACCTTTATATATTTGCCCCCGCCACTCCCAAGATACCAGTCAGAATTCAGAATTTCATCTGGTCCTTGAATGTACAATCAGGAAGGTAAATCTTGAATTTCAGAGTTGTATTTGGTACACTAGTATACTGGAGAAAGAATATGAAGACAATGGACTGTGTGTGGTGCTCTCTCTTCAAGGCAACAGCAGCTGATGAATTCTACCAATGAGGTGAGTACCGGGATGGGCCATAACTGATGCTTTTGCACAAGCCTATAGAAAACTCTAAATGAAGACATCACAGAAATGGTTCACAGTGACCTTGACTTTCTTCCCTTATTTCTTCATGGTGATCTACTAAAATTCTTCCTAAGCCTCTGTCTAGAATCTCCCTGTTTCAGGTGTGGTAGAACTGGCCAATATTTTGGCTGACGTGTTTTTCTGTAGATGCCTCCTATTGGTATTTTGAAACCAATTTAACTCTATTAGTGCCACTAGCTGATTCAATCAGTCCGCTGACATTTGAAATAACACTGTACTGTGCCCAATTAAAGGAACCCTGTTGGTTTCACAGCATTTAAAAGTTTATAGCCTGCCAAAGGTAAGAGAAACAATGAAGGCATTTTCTCCATTTATTCTACCGAGTGGCACACACTTGTTCACCTGTTCTCCATCTGTTTGCGGTACACATTAAATGATAGGGTAAATTCCCTGTATAGGCAGAGACATAATGTTGTGCAATGCAGTTGTTGTTGTTGTCTTGTGCTGCTGTTTCTGCTGCTTAACTCTCATAGCCTTGTTTTAGAACAGTGTGTCTCCAACTTGGGTCTCCAGCAATTTTTGGACTACAATTCCCTTCATTCCTGACCACTGGTTCTGCTACCCAAGGATGATGGGAGTTGTAGTCCAAAAACTGCTGGAGACCCAAGTTGGGGACACACTGTTCTAGAAAAAGGCTATGAGAGTTAAGGAGCAGAAACAGCAGCCCCATGTGATGTACTTACTGGTTGATGGGTTGCAGGGGATAAAATGTGTGAATATAACCCCCTTCACGTGTTGAACTAGCTTGTCTGAGACAAGGGAAGCCTAGATCGAAACATCACCCTGATATATTAATGTTCTTTGTTAAGGAAAGATTGTTCAAACAGAGCTGAGTTCAAACAGCTCCCATATCATTTGCAGGATCTAGTAACATTGAACCATGAGGACGAGATGGTTGGACAGTGTTCTTGAAGCTACCAGCATGAGTTTGCCTGTAGATGTAACTATATCCTTTACCCAAAAGAAACTATGGAAATCTTGAAGATGTATTCCAGTTTCTGGGAACTTGAACTGTTGGTCTATTCTTCTGAGGCGAATATGGTTGTTGTAGCTGTTATTTATTATTTACCATGTACTACCATAAAACTGGAATTGTAATTAACCCCTCACCTCAGATTTTTTTTTTTTAATCAGTTTTAACTTTAGAGTTGCTGGAAAATAACCAAGTCAGTAAAGAAACAGGTATCTTTTTTTATTTTATTGATTTTGCTCTGCATGGTAGTAAATGATGTCAGCAGTCGGAAAGCAGATCAATAGGTCAGAATGTGCTGATGATTTAAAAATTCCGGTAGTCTTCAAGATAAGTGCATCAAGTCTCTCACTGATATCTATCTATCTATCTATCTATCTATCTATCTATCTATCTATCCAACTATCTATCTATCTAATCTAATCTAACTAACGAACACAGTCCATTTTCTTTTTATGGGTTGTCCTAATACACTAAAAAAATCATTTAGCTATTTAGAAGCCCTGTCAGTTAAGACACTTTTATTGTCTTCCACTTTTTATAGTGGCATGGATTTATATTTGAGGGCAGAATGTTTGGAGGTATATAAAACCAATTGAATATCTACAATCGTACAACCAAATCCTTCGTCAACAAAGTCAGTAGGAGTGTTCACCCGTTACATTAAATAAGTGAACACTCTGTCAACCTGTGTACACAAAGGGTTGAACTGTACAAATCAACAAGGGCATGCTCTTTCATGTAAACACTTGTACATATGTTGGAGGCCTGTGCAATCTCAACTGGGATGGAGTTCTGTTGAATGGAACTTGCCGTACTTAATGTGCAGCCATGCACTTGGGCCATGGGGGACCACCAACAGAGACTCCTGTGAAGATCTCAGCCTGGGCCCTCATTGTTAAGAGCCCTCTAAACGAATGCAAGAACCTTAAATCTGGCCTGGTAGCATATGGACAGCCAGTGCAAGCTTTTAAGCATGAATGTTATTCGTTGGTGGCAATCTGCCTCCACCAACAGTCTAGCTATAGCATTGTTCACCAGCTGGCACTTCTGGACCAAGCCCAAGAGTAGCCCCTCAGAGAACACGTTGCAATGTTGTTGCTAATGTGTTGATTTATCTGCTCTGCTTTTATTTGTTTCACAGTTTACTGCGGAATTTAGAACTGCGTTACATTTTTTTAAAAAAATGTTGTTATGTGGCTTGGTAATCTTTGAGTGAGCGGTGGGTTATGAACATTTTAATCAGTGAATTTAAAATAAACACAACTTCATTTCTGCTTCATTCCTGTATTATTATCTCTACTTCCTATATAAAGTATGATACTGTTATGATTTTTTTTTGGGGGGGGGGGAGTAGGGCTGTATGCCAAGACCCTTCTAATGTCTGCCTGCCTCTCATTCTTGGATTAGCCAAGCTAGCTTCCTCCTGAGGTGATGGGCCATTAATGGAACAAAACAAAATGGCTGTTTTTTCAGCCGGAACTTGCCGGAACTCAGTTCCAGTGCCTCTCAGGTGAGCACCACTGTCATTATAAGAGAATAAGGGAGCTGATCATGGTGAGTTCCGGCACCTCTTTTTCTAGAAAAATAGCACTGGAACAAAGGAAAGAGCTTTGCGTGGGAAGTCAAATGCTTGAGGCTTCTTCCCTCAACTTGCAATAGTTAGAAGGAGAAAGGCAGAGAGCTGAGAGCAGAGAGCTGGAGAGATGTGAGCCAGAAGTGAGGAGCAAGCTAGAAGCCAGAGAGTGGGAGCAATGTTTGAATCCAAGGCTGTGGCTATGGGGGAAGCAAGGCCTTCTTGGGGTGTTAATGCTGTGAACCCATCCATCATAGGCTCAGGTTGATTATATGTGTAAATAAGCCATATATCATAAAGACACCACAGTCTCTGCTGTGCCTCATTCCAAAAGAAAGCACGAACCCTGAGTAAGTGCCTGGAGCCTTGCATTGCTCGAAGACTGGGGTGGTGTGCAGCAGTACTCTTAAACCTGCTCCCCTCTCTCTCTCTGCTTTAAGGGCAAGCCTTGTACTTTAAGAGAGTGGGCTGCATGTTGTTGTTGTTGTTTAGTTGTTTAATCGTGTCTGACTCTTCGTGACCCCATGGACCAGAGCACGCCAGGCACTCCTGTCCTCCACTGCCTCCCGCAGTTTGGTCAAACTCATGCTGGTAGCTTCGAGAACACTGTCCAACCATCTCGTCCTCTGTCGTCCCCTTCTCCTTGTGCCCTCCATCTTTCCCAACATCAGGGTCTTTTCCAGGGAGTCTCCTCTTCTCATGAGGTTGCCAAAGTATTGGAGCCTGAGCTTCAGGATCTGTCCTTCCAGTGAGCACTCAGGGCTGATTTCCTTAAGAATGGATACGTTTGATCTTCTTGCAGTCCATGGGACTCTCAAGAGTCTCCTCCAGCACCATAATTCAAAAGCATCAATTCTTCGGCGATCAGCCTTCTTTATGGTCCAGCTTTCACTTACATACATCACTACTGGGAAAACCATAGCTTTTACTATACGGACCTTTGTTGGCAAGGTGATGTCTCTACTTTTTAAGATGCTGTCTAGGTTTGTCATTGCTTTTCTCCCAAGAAGCAGGCGTCTTTTAATTTTGTGGCTGCTGTCACCATCTGCAGTGATCATGGAGCCCAAAAAAGTAAAATCTTTTACTGCCTCCATTTCTTCCCCTTTTTTTTTCCAGGAGGTGATGGAACCAGTGGCCATGATCTTCGGTTTTTTGATGTTGAGCTTCAGACCATATTTTGCGCTCTCCTCTTTCACCTTCAATAAAAGGTTCTTTAATTCCTCCTCACTTTCTGCCATCAAGGTTGTGTCATCTGCATATCTGAGGTTGTTGATATTTCTTCCAGCAATCTTAATTCCGGCTAGGGATTCATCCAGCCCAGCCTTTCGCATGATGAATTCTGCATATAAGTTAAATAAGCAGGGAGACAATATACAGCCTTGTCGTACTCCTTTCCCAATTTTGAACCAATCAGTTGTTCCATATCCAGTTCTAACTGTAGCTTCTTGTCCCACATAGAGATTTCTCAGGAGACAGATGAGGTGATCAGGCACTCCCATTTCTTTAAGAACTTGCCATAGTTTGCTGGGGTCGACACAGTCAAAGGCTGCATACCCATTTGCTAATACAGTGCTTTTAAGTCTATAGGTCTATGAAGCCAGTGTAATCTTAGAGTGTTGGAAGGGCCTAATTGCAATGGATGATTTCAGTGAAGTCACAGATGGGGAAGGGAAAATGACCTTCTTCCTCCCTAGTTGCGGGATAAGTTGAACTCTTCAAGTACAGATAAAAGATTATTGTTCTTGATTAAATGTCTGTATAAAAACACTGTGCTGAAGTGTGTTACTCTACAAATGGGCAGCTCACAGGATCCTTACCAGCCATAAAGGGAGTTGAGCAAGGTTGTATCCTAGCTCCCGCATTGCTTAATTTATATATAAATGATATTGTACAGAGTTTAACATCCCCAGAGTATCATGCCCCTAAACTGGCCACAAAAGCCATCTCTGTATTATTTTAAGCAGATGATGTGGTACTTCTATCTCAAACAAGAGTAGGCCTAAAAAGACTGATGAGGGCATTCTCAGAATACTGCCAAAGAGAACAGCTGGCTGTGAGTTACAAGAAAACTAAAGTCACGGTTGTGACCACCCACATTGAAGATGGCTTCTACTGTCCCAGCCAGACTTGAGAAAAGCCTTTTGGTTGCAATAAAAAACTCTAATTGAGATGGTGAAGGGGTGTATTTGAGGGCTGGAACTGGGGCAGTAAGGGTTAACCCTTCTATTCATCAGCTGAGACCATTTGGCAACTGCCTCTTCCTCACTCAAATTAGGTTTTTGTGTGTGTGTGGTGGTGGTGGGACCCTTCTATTCACTCCAAAAGAATTGTTACACAGTGTTTGTGGAGATCTTCCTGAAGATGGCAGCTGATTAACTTCAAGCCCTTTCCAATTAGTCTAGAAAAAAGCAAAACAAAATATTTTATTCGAACCTCATTAAGGAGTGTGAGGAGCATGAGTATGCATGGATGTGGGGTGTGTGTGTGGTATGAGCATGTATGCAAATGGCTGCCATATGTGTGCAGCATGTGTTTGTACAGGGAACCAAGCAGAGGGTCTTCTTGGTAGTGGTGCCTGCCCTGTGGAATGCCCTCCCATCAGATGTTAAAGAGATAAACAACTACCTGATATTTAGAAGACATCTGAAGGCAGCCCTGTTTAGGGAAGTTTTTAATGTGTGACATTTTAATGTATTTTTAATCTTTGTTGGAAGCCGCCCAGAGTGGCTGGGGAAACCCAACCAGATGGGCAGGGTACAAATAAATAATAATAATGATAATGATAATGATAATGATAATGATAATGATAATAATAATAATAATAATAATAATAATAATTGTACTGTGCTGCCCAGGACTGTTTTTCAGGCTTGGAAATGAACACATGAGCCCCAAAAGACTGCTGACCCCCTGCTTTAGAAACATACAACATTCACCATATTGGCTTTAGCATATTTTTCTGAATGCTAGAAGGATTTGTTTTCTTTCTTTCCAGTTCTTACTACCATGCACTTCATGTGACTGTTCCAGAGTAAACAGTTTCAGGGCTTTGGCTATAAAATTGACAGAGCAGTCCTCAGCACATTTACTTGAACGTAAACCCCATTGGCTGTGATAGCATTTACTTCCTCGGATGGAGGAACGAACTGTTCGTTCTGCATTGTATATTGAGGTGATAATTGTAAAGTGCACAAATACGGGAAAACAGACACTGTATAATTACAGACAACATGTCACGTGAGAGACAGTAGGTTCCATGGAAAAGTTCACCCTTTTAAAGAAAGTAATAAAATTCTATGGCTTGCAAGGGCTGAATTGCTTCCATGGAGATGAACAGACGTTTTGCTATAATCTTCAAGGAGGTTTTCCAAGAAATCTCAACAACTATTTTTTTCAAAAAGGTCAACTGGAAGGTTGCATTCAATAGTAATTAAGTGTCAGTCATCCATCTGGAAATAGTAATGACCTACAACATTTTTACAGGTAGCTGGGGAAGCAGAATTCTGATGTTCAAACACGTAGAAGAATTTAGTCAGAAGCGGAAACTTTCTCAAGGTGAATTTTAGCATGAGATTGAGTGCCCTTTTCTGGCACCACTCTTTTCATTTCCCATATCCTGTTCATTTCATCCTCTAGTTTCTTCTTGTGAAGGGGGAATGAATGGGTTTCTGTGCAGTCAGTCTGAAACGGGACCCAAAATCCTCATTTTTCCTTCTCCAAGGGAGCATTTCTAAAATGCTTTAACTTGAGCTCTAAGGCCAAAACCCAGCTGTATAAACAAGCTCACAAAGCTCTCTCCTTTATCAGTTCATGACACCTAATGAATGGCCTTGTCCATTCCAAAGTGGAGCAGGGATGACACATCTGGATCTTATCTTACTTCCTGACCACAATGATGCACAGACCTTGTCTGGGAACGGTGCCAGGAGTGTTAATAATAATAATAATAATAATAATAATAAATTTTATTTATATCCCGCCCTCCCCAGCCGAAGCTGGGCTCAGGGCGGCTAACAATCAAAATAATCCGACATTCTAAAAACATTCATTATAAAAATTAATTAAATCAAATTAAAATCAAATTAATGGCAACCATCAAGCAAATTCTGTGTAGATTGCCGATTGCCAGAGGAGGGGGGTCAGGCTGCGCCCTGACCGAAGGCCTGGTGGAACAGCTCTGTCTTGCAGGCCCTGCGGAAGGATGT
>JAXCMG010000103.1:596667-634347 GCA_034642415.1 Podarcis siculus
GACATTGCCATGGGTGGCGCCTCCCCCCTGGGACGCTTGCTCGGGCAGATGCCTTCCCACCTGGGATGCTCGCACGGACGGGTGCCTACCCAATTGGGATGATGCTCACATTGGTGGGCACCTCCCCCTTGGGACGCTCGCACGTGCGATGTGCCACGCCACCACGAAATGTGCCATGCCCCCACGTGCAACGTGCCACGCCCCCGCCGCCCCGGGTACCAAAGCCCCTTCCTCTGCAACTGTCTCCAACCCCACTTCTCCTGGTGCACACTGCACCAGTCACCACTGCTCAGTATCCAGCCAGTCCCTGACATCATATGTGTATACAAAATTCTGACTACAGTGGTACCTCTGGATGCGAATGGGATCCATTCCGGAGCCCCGTTCTCATCCTGAGTAGAATGCAACCCACAACTGCGCATCTGCGGTCACGATCCACCGCTTCTGCGCATGTCTGTGACATCATTTTGAGCATCTGCGCATGTGTGAGTGGCAAAACCCGGAAGTAACGCGTTCCATTACTTCCATGTCGCTGCGGAGCGTAATCTGAAAATGCTCAACCTGAAGCATATTTAACCTGAGGTATGACTGTATAAGCCTCTGTACAAAAGTAAGAGCCACATTGCTGCAACCACTTTTTGTCTCTGGTGCCACACATTTTTCTATCTCTGGTCCTGCCTGCCACTTGCATGCAGCCCCTGGTTTGGAGAAGCAGCCAGTTTCCCCTCTGATCTGTGTATCTCAGTATGATTTCTATGAGCAGAAAAGTGGCATCTGTACAGTAAAGGCTAAAAAAGGTAATGGACCCCTGAACGGTTAAATCCAGTCAAAGGCGACTGTGGGGTTGCAGCGCTCATCTTACTTTCAGGCTGAGGGAGCCAGTGTTTGTCCACAGACAGCTGTCCGGGTCATGTGGCCAGCATGACTAAATCGCTTCTGGTGCAACGAAACACCGTTATGGAAACCATAGCTCATGGAAACGCCATTTACCTTCCTGCCGCAGCTGTACCTATTTATCTACTTGCACTGGTGTGCTTTCAAACTGCTAGATTGGCAGAAGCTGGGACAGAGCCACGGGAGCGCACCCTGTCACTTGGATTTGAATCACCAACCTTCCGATCAGCAGGCCCAAGAGGCTCAGTGGTTTAGACCACAGCGCCACCCGCTCCCTATGGTATCTGAACAAGTCACACTCAGTGTAGACCCACTGAATCCCATGGGCTGATACCTAGAGTATATGACATAGTTGAATTCTACCTCATGACTTTTCTGAAGGGCAGATTTCAATACTGTATCATGCTCTTGCCAGATGAAACGACCCCCCCTCCTCCCCACACAAACTGGGTGTTTTTTTTTGGGGTGGTCTCCTGTCCCTTCCAGATAATTTAAGGAGGTTAAGGGGGGAACCCCCATTGTACAGGTGGAAGTCCAATTCAGAGTTTTAGCTGATGGGGTTGGCTTGGTGTGCTCTGCCACTAGTCATAAATAAGCTGGAGCAGAGCAGGAGCGCAAAATGTATTTTCAATACAACAAAACAAAACAAAACAAAATTGGAAATGAGTTGCTTTCTTAGTAATGAAGACATTATGCCATTTAATTATCAAGGGTGTTTTTTATATATAGGAAAAAAGATCATCGCTTTCCCCCATCTGCTTATTTGGCTTTAAGCTGGATAGATTTAAATGCAGAAAACAGCTCAGGCCAATATTAGAAGGAAAATCCAGAGTCACATAATTAATGCAATTAACTGTTTTAATCTCATTTGTTGAAGTAATAAGAAATTTTTGTTTCAGACTCTTTCATGATTCAGATATATCAGTCCTTTTGAAATGGGAGACATTGTTGTACTTAATGGATCCTTTTGAATCGCTCTGTCGTTTAATGTTTTATTAGTTGTACATCAAATGTGGGGGAGTTTCCCCTCATATCTTGATAATACATAAAGAAAATGTGTCATTGGGAGATAATGCACTCTTGTCCTAGGGTATACATTTTCTATCTCCTTTAAGTAGCGGGCGGCAATATATTTTGAATACTAATTATTTGAATTATTAAAATAAGAGTATTGAGACTCTGGTTCCTGGTGGGTAATTTTAGCTACATCTTATTTAAAAGCAAATTAAACTATCACTCTTGAAAATACTAATCTGAAAGATGGGGAATTAATCTTTCCATCACAATACTATTTTAAGAAGAACTGGAATGTTATTGCCATTTCTGAACCATCTGAGAGGCTTTGCAGTCATGTGCTCTGTGAACACCACAACTTTTTCTGTGGTTGAATTTTTCCTGGCATAGCACCCTTATGTGAGCTGCTCAAATCCACTCACTGTTGATCCAGCAAGGGCAATTTGTCTATAGAAAGAGACCTATGTGAATGAATTGCGCTGTTGGATGATCCTGTAGTCGTGGAAAAGCGAGGTGTGTGCCACTCTGGAATGCGGACCTCTGAATTAGGCCCAGTAAAAATAAATAAAAAGCCCAGCCAAAGCAATTTGCAAGCTGAAATCAATGGCACTTAGATCACTCAGTCCTATGCCCCAATCCTTTGTCTTTTCCAACGGGACTAACATGTTCCTAGATAAGTCATGCTAGAATTTCAACCTAAGAGTTGTATCCAAAGAAAACATCCCATTTGCTAAATGACTTTTGCTTGCTCATTGGAAGGTCGGTGGTTTGAATCCCTGCGAGAGGGTGAGCTCCCGTTGCCCGGTCCCTGCTCCTGCCAACCTAGCAGTTCGAAAGCACGTCAAAGTGCAAGTAGATAAATAGGTACCGCTCCGGCGGGAAGGTAAACGGTGTTTCCGTGTGCTGCTCTGGTTCACCAGAAGCGGCTTAGTCATGCTGGCCACATGACCCAGAAGCTGTACACCGGCTCTCTTGGCCAATAAAGTGAGATGAGCGCCGCAACCCCAGAGTTGGTCATGACTGGACCTTATGGTCAGTGGTCCCTTTGCCTTTGCCTTTTTGTCCTTCACCTTCTCCCATGCAGCCCGCAAAATCTGTTCTATGTATTCCCTCAGTCAGGGCTGGATTTAGATGAAGAGAGGCCCTAGGCTACTCTACTTGTGAGGCCCCTCCCCACCCCCCACCCTCACAACTAGAAGAAAATGGAAGCGTGTTATAAACAAAATTGAGTGAAGCCAAGGATAATGATGGGTATTTAAAATTCTACAATTCACATTTTTTCCTCTAAAGGACATAAGATATTGTTAAATACCATGGTGATTTTAAAAAATGCATAAAATTAACACTGAAAAACTTTTGCAATAACTGAACTTTGTAAACCTTCTGTGGCCTGGGCAGGCCTGGAGCTAGTTCCCATGTCTTGTTCCTCTCTAAGGAATCAAGTTCAGCCTTCATGGCATTTAACCTCCTTCTTGACATAGAATGCTCTCTTTTGGAGTCTCCAGGTGCAGTACAAAGACCATAAGAAGGGAGAGCAGGGACCTTGAAATTCCCAACAGCTGTTAATCAAGCAAGCAAGCAAGCACACAGGTCACCTTTGTCACAGTCAGGACGCCTATGTCCCGGCCAGGCCTGCACCCAATCTTGTTTTTGTACAATCTTAACAGAAGTGAGAGCTGGACCATAAAGAAGGCTGATCGCCGAAGAATCGATGCTTTTGAATTATGGTGCTGGAGGAGACTCTTGAGAGTCCCATGGACTGCAAGAAGATCAAACCTATCCATTCTGAAGGAAATCAGCCCTGAGTTCTCACTGGAAGGACAGATCCTGAAGCTGAGACTCCAATACTTTGGCTACCTCATGAGAAGAGAAGACTCCCTGGAAAAGACCCTGATGCTGGGAAAGATGGAGGGCAGAAGGAGAAGGGGACGACAGAGGATGAGATGGTTGGATAGTGTTCTCAAAGCTACCAGCATGAGTTTGACCAAACTGCGGGAGGCAGTGGAAGACAGGAGTGCCTGGCGTGCTCTGGTCCATGGGGTCACGAAGAGTCGGACATGACTAAATGACTAAACAACAACAACAAACACTAATCCTTCTAGCTGGTTAATTGGTTCCGCAACTTCCATGCACATGACGTGTGATGCTAATTATTTTCCCCAAGAGTTAAATGATAACTAATCAGAGGCAGCTGCAGGAGAGCTATGAGATTCAGGTGAGGGTCAGATGTCTTGTCAATCCCAGCAGGTATATAAGAGGACGACCCAGGCCTCCACCCTGCCCACCATTCTCCTAAAGAGAAGAAGCCGAGCATGGAAGACTTATGTATAGTACACAGATCTGAAAGGGCCACAAAGGGTAAACCACCCAAAAGGTATGCTGAGGAGCATGCTAAAACAGTCATAGCAGATACAGCTGTTGTTAGTAACTCATTATATAATGCCTCAAAAATGTGGTTTCTCATTTGAAATTACTGTTGAAATGTGGAAAAATCTGGAGAAATCTAAACCCAAGTATATTTATTTTAGAATTTAAACAACCTTTAGATTCATCACTGCAAATGATTTTTTTTGGTCATAAGAAGAAGCAGAGTACAGTATGAGGCAGTTGACAAATTCTTAGTAGACGAGTATTGCAATTCCATTAAATTATTATACAAAACTAAAATGAACTGTTGTAAGCGTGTATGTATTTATGAATTATAATTTCCAGCTGAGATTGGCCTTCTAAGTGGCTTGCAATTAAAATGCGCACAGAGATACATTTATGACAGAAGTATATGGAGGCAATATATGGCAGAGTCTTCTGGCCCCTGACAGTTGAGGTCACAGTACAGATTCCAGGCTCTTCCCTATGGATTTTCAGATGGACTTGTGGGGCTTGTTGATGGTCAGGATGCTGACCTACAGAAGCAGCTCTCCAATTATTTAGTAAAGGCAATATATTTTACATTCAACAAAGCTATTCACTTTTTTGTTGTTTGTATTCATAAATGTTCAGTAATTAATTAAAAATAACAGGATGCAACAGTGATTCCCATCCTTGAGTCTTTATCTTATTCTTGGGGGATATATAGATGCATGGAGTGTGTGTCTTTGCCTTCATGCATAGAGCAGCGAGACACCCACAATATCCCCCATGTTTCCCCTACAGTTCACTTTGGCCAATGTCAAAATGTGAAACCGGCATAGCTGGTGGGTGCCTGAGCTATGGGATGTGGCTGTGGTGGGCCTGAGAACTGTCTCTCTTGGATCTGAACATGGACAATATAGAAACAGAAAGATGGGTTCCTCACCTGCTGCAGCATGGGACAAAAGGATGGGGGACAATGGGAAACAAATGATTAGTCAAGAATCAAGCAACCACCACCTAGACAAAAAAAGGACTTGCATGTACTTGAGCCATGTTTTTAGTTGACATATCTTTTGGAAGTTTTGTTAACAAGGGTAAAAAGAAGACTTGTTAACAAAGGTAAACTTCAAAATGATTTGTCAACACAAAACATGGCTCACGTACTTGGTTCAAGTCTTTTTTTTCTTCTGGTGCCAGATATGAGACTATATTATGAGGCATCCTCTCTTTGTTGATTGAAGGAATGGATGACATTAGAAAATTCACATATTCTAGACTTAGAAGATCATGACAATATTTATGGTAGGCACGCTTATCTATGGTATGAAAAGGCGAAGGTTCCTAAAGGATTTACAAATCATATAATTGGGGAAAACTTGTATAGAGTATGGGATAAATATAAGAATTTATTAGTGGCAAAAACACCACTTTGGTTCTCACCGTTCGAAGCTATAGCAGTAAAAAAAAAAGAATATGATAGAAGGGTGGACAACGTATAGAAACTTATTGAAACAAGAGGGAGGAGAGTATAAATTAAAAGAATTTAGGGAATTATCAGGAAAATTAACAACATGGATACAATATCATCATTTGAATGAAGATTTTAAGAAAGATAGGACACGATGGTTTGGGGAACAAATATCACAATTAGAGAGAGACCTGTTGGAATATAATGGAAAAGTGCTGTCTAAAATGTATATTGTTAGAATGGGAGACAAAGGATGAGTACCGACCCTACTTTGATCCACACCTGCGAACTGTGGATTGTAGATGGGGCTTAACAGAACTGTGTGGAAAATGCTTACATGCAATTGTTCAATCCTGAAAAACTTCCCTTTTTGCTGGTTGGTGCAGTTTACGTAATAATAGCAGGAAAAGGTGCTTTAATACTCTACCAGCAGTGTATCTCTTCCTTAAATCCAAAGGAGTTTCAAAGTAAGGGAGGGTGGGAAAGAAGCCAAGAGCCCAAGGAAAGGAGTTTCTCTTATGGTGAAGAATCTATGGTGCAGAAAGGCCATTTCAAGGTTATTCTTTGACAGAAGAGAAGCAGGAATAGAAACAGAGGCCGTGTATGCAAGAATGAAAGGATATTTAGAAACCAGGGAGGATCACAAGAAAATGATGAGAGGCACAGCTGTAGCTTAGTAGCAGTTTTAGCTGGCAAAATTTTGCTTAACATAACAATAAAGTGCTTTACACACACACACACACACACACACACAGCCCTGGCAAAATGGTATTTTCTGGAAACGAATACCTTGTTATGATACAAATAGAGCAGAAAAATGATATTTCTTTTTGCTTTTATGACATTTAAAAGGTTTATTTTAAAACCATGTGCTTACAATATTTATTTTACATTGTTTTGTGACTACCCTCAGAAAGCAGAAAAAGATGCATACTGTACAAATATGTACACTCTAAAACAGACGGTTTGCATTTTCTGAAGAAGAATCACTCTGTCAACTGGCGAGGGGTCATTTCCCCCTGTGTGTGCAGAAGCTGCAAAGAAGAAGAGTCAGAAGAGGAAACAGCAGCCATTTCTAGGATTGAGTTGTTGTCATCAAGAGGATGGGTTTGTCCTTATGTACCTCTTTTTAAGGCTTCTCCTTGTGTGCCTATGAACACAAGGCAGGAGGCGAGATCTGAATTACTAACACTGCTGTACGCCTTTCCTCAAAGACATTTTAGAGAATCTAAAGTTCACTCTCTTTTAAAATACTTAAAAAATAATAATGAGGCACAGTCTCTGATACTTTAGGCACATCCTAGGCACTATATGCCAGTTCCCTATTCTGAATCTTGCAGTTCCTCTTTCAAATCGATAATCTTCAGACTTCCTAATGACCTTATGTCGTATGAAGACGGATAGAGCTGCCTCAGTTTATCTGGTCCCATTTTATCAACATATTCTGGGGTCCACTCACTGGCCATCCCTCTTCTTTCAAATCTCCCAGTAAACTCTCATGCACCTCTCAAATCGGCTTACTTGCTGGCCTTCCCTTTCTCATAGACTTGCTTCTCTATAATATCTGGTCCTCTGATTTTTCATCACCTTTGCTGTTCCTGAGCAGCAGCAGAAGAGGAAAAAATATAGGATAAAACTAAGAAAGAGGGGGGGGGGGACAAACACCTTTTGCTAGTGCAGTACATTTACTACACACTGTACAAGTGTTATTGCATAGGACCTGAGATTGGGAGCTCTCCTTTGTACTGAATTAAACCCATTTCTTTTTACAGTAGGATTTGCATGAATATCAAGAAAATCAACCACTCGAGCAGGGAAATTCCTACACAGTGGTACCTCGTGTTGTGTAACCTCCAGGTTACATAATCTTCGGGTTACGGCCGCAGCAAACCTGGAAGTGTATACTTCCGAGTTTCGCTGCTTGTGTGTGCGCAGAAGCGTTCTATCATGCCGCGTGTGTGTGCAGAAGTGGCGCCTCTAGTTGTGGATTTTCTGGGGTGTGCATGGCGCCCCAAAACAAATTGCCGTATTTTTCGCTCCATAGGATGCACCCGACCATAGGACGCACCTTGTTTTAGAGGGGGAGAACAAGAAAAAAAATTCTCCCCCTCTCTGCTTAGCGCCCCTTCAGCGAAGCGGCAGGAGAAACGGAGCACCTTCCATTTCTCCTCCCGCTTGATTGAAGGGGTGCTGCACAGCTCTGCCTCTCTGCTGAAGCCAGGAGAGTCTTGCTCTCCCGGCTTCAGCAAAAGGAACCCAAAGCCTTCGGAGCACAGGCGAGTTCCCGCTGCACTCCAAAGGCTTCAGGCAGCTATCCCTGAAGCCTGGAGAGCGAGAGGGGTCGGTGCGCACAGACCCCTCTTGCTCTCCAGGCTTCAGCGAAAGCAACGCGCAGCCTCCGGAGCGTGGAGGGAGCGCTCCCTCTGCGCTTCGGAGACTTCGCGTTGCTATCACTGAAGCCAAGGAGCCTGCATTCACTCCATAGGACGCACACACATTTCCCCTTAATTTTTGGAGGGGAAAAAGTGTGTCATGTAGAGTGAAAAATATGGTAAATCCGTAACCAGAGGTACCACTGTATCCTATGCCAATTCGAATGTAAAGCTTATGTATCTCCATCTCTAAGAGTAGTTACTCATTCAAGGAGTGAGAGGCAAATAACGCCGTCTCCCTCTTAAACGCCTCTCACTCCTTGAAAGAGTAACTAAGATAGGTTGCCCAGTGACCTCCTTCTTCCTCCAAGACAAACTCTGTGTATGGAACCCTCTGCAAAAGAAAGAAAGGAAATACACAGTTGACCATACCACCAAGCCCTGCAGACATCAATCCACACTAGGTCACATATACAGCTCAACATAAATATGTCAAGCCCCCAGCTGAGAAATAGAACAAAACTATTGGGGGGCAGGCATTCCACCCCATCTCTCACCTGGGGCGTTCACAGTCCCTTCCCTGCTCCACCTCATACCCAAGGTTTAGAAATTCTCTGGCACACCACAGAAACATTAAATGAATGTTTCCCAAACTTGGGTCTCCAGCTGCTTTTGGACTACAGTTCCCATCATCCCTGCTAGCTTGGGATGATGGGAGTTGTAGTCCAAGAGCAGCTGAAGACCCAAGTTTGGGAAACACTGCATTAAACCTACGTCTGTCATACCTGCCTACACACATCCAAATACATGCTACATACTATAAACACACTCATGTAATGCCCACAGGTAGGGGGAGGAAATGTGATGGCCTGGGAATCTGATTCAGAGGCTGAACCGGAGGAATCCCAGCCTGTACAGGAGTCCCCGCCTCCAGGGCCGGCTGAGACGGGGCAGGGCCTTGAATCTGAAGAGCCTGCACCTGTGCTAGATCCTCAGGAGCAGACACCAGATGAATCCACTCTGGCTCCGGGGGTGATTGAGGACCCATTGCCTGCAGGTGCTCCTCTCCCAGCTCTGTCAGGGGAAGGTGAGGCGGCCTCTGGGTCCAGTAACCCTCCAGCCTCTCCTGAGCTGCAGAGGCTCAGGGCAGAGAGGTGGAGGGAACTAAGTTCTATAAGGAGGAGTGCTCGCCTCCAGGCCAGGAGAGGCGAGTCACCTGTGGACCGGGACCACCCTAGGCCCCAGAGGAGTTAAAGGCCAGTCAGCCCAGTCCCAGGTTGCGGGAGCAATGTTGTTGGAAACCTATTTCTGCCAGCACTCAGACCTGTTTTTCTGGAGTTCCTGACCACGCCCAGCTTCTTGCTTTGGACCCCGCTTCGCCCTTGGTGGACAGTCTCCAGGCCCTCAACCCAGGACTGACTCTGACCACGCCTCATGGTAACCCCCCCCCCGGGACCAGCACAGGAAACCATGGTAGAATGGTGCCCTTTCCCCAACCCTGAAGTGACAACCCCAAAGGGATGATACCTTTCAGGGTTGTTCTCACCAAATGGTAGCCTGCCACATTGCATCTGCTTCTGCTTTTATGGTTCTTGAGCCAGGAGATGTAAATTGGCTGCAGGTGAAGAGGTCTCTAGGGCTGCTTCTCTCAACTGCTGGTCTGGCTTACTTGATGGTGAGAGGCTTGCCTGTTGGTATGGGCAACTAGAAGCAGGTGCAAGCCTAGCAGGAGGGAGGCGTTAGATGTAGATGCTTAGAGATGTTGAAGGCTCTCCTCCTTACTCCCCCCCTCTCCTGCTCACCTCTCTGCCCCAAGCCGTAGAATGACTGGAATCAATTCATTGGCTATCAGGAGAGTTCTTTTACTTACATTGCAGTCCTTGAGAATGAGCAATATTTGATTTTTTTTTTTAATATTACAGTATAAGTAATGATTTCCTGCTGGGATCATTGCTTTTTGGGATTTCAATACTGTTATCTTTTTTATTAAGACAATACAGAAAGAAGTCTCTGTCATTTTAAGGAGCTTCAACTGCCCATTTCCCCCTTAATAACCCAAGTATTAAGAATCAGCACTTTTGCTTAGTGCAATGAACAGGAAGAGATTACGAATGTCTCTACAGAGAACATAGCAACAGACCAGTCATTGAAGCCTGAAATAGAAAGAGCATGTTAACTATGCTGAATCCAAAAGCAGTTTCATGTTTTGTTTTTATTTAAAAAAATATTTATTTCCCCAAAGTGGAAGCTGTTAGTATTTGCAGGGTTGTGCAGAAATAACACAGGCTCTCCATAGGTTGTGTGTGTGTGTGTGTGTGTGTGTGTGTGTGTACACTCAGGGCTGATTTTACAAAACAAATACTGATTGAATGGTGACAATATAGATAGATAGATAGATAGATAGATATCTTTATTGTCATTGTCCCATACAGAACAATGAAATTGAAAAACTACATAAAACATTCAAAACCCCCTAAAAACTCTGAAACCCCATTTTAAAATACACTATACTATACTATAAAATACACTATACTATAGAGACCCCTTATGCTGCGTTTAGAAGCAGAATTGCATTTGCGTAGAAACTGTTTCTCAGGAGGCCAAGTCCTGGCCTTTATAACCCTATACCTTCTTCCAGAAGGCAGAAGCTGAAAGAGATCATTTCCGGGGTGCGTACTATCCTGCGCTATCTCTGCCACTTTCTTATGGCACCTGGCAGCATAGATTTGATCTAAGGTGGGAAGAGTGCACCCAATTATTCTCTCTGCAGTCTTTACAACCCTGGATAGCATTATTTTTTCCCTGGCCTTGCAGCTCCCAAACCACACACACAGCTAGGTATATACTACTCCCCACTCACTCTTTGCCTCAGGTTCAGTTCTCCATTCATTTACCAACTTCTCAGGTCTACTGCCTTTACACAACTAAATTGATCCTATAGCCTATGGCATAATTATGCTACAGGAGAAAGCTTCTAGGTAACTATAATCCAAATACTGAATGAAATAAAAGTGACTGCCTCACGCATGGCTTATATTAGAATTCATGACTGCCTAGGAGGACCAAGAGAGATGATTGCTGGAAGACATCAGATGTTGGCTTGATGGACCACTGTTAAGAACGACGGAATCTTGTTGCTATGTTCTTGATTTCAAAGGCACTGTTTGTAATTCCAGGGAGCGAACGGCAGAGAACTATCCTTCCAGGAAAGAGATAAACTATAAAACATTTATAATAAATACAGAAAGGTGATCAAATTCTCTGATGAGGTGGCCATGATAAGTTAAAGATAACATTTAATTAATGAATGAAAAATATTTTTATCGCGGTCTGGCTTAAGCTTGAGACATTTAGACATTCATAACACTGTAGCATTCCTCAGCTGCACAAAGTCTGCTTTGCAGAGCTGCATGTGTGCAAGTTTCTTACCTTCGCTTCTCCCTTGCAGACAAGTCTCTTCATGTGCAAGAGAGATTTTTGTCAGGATCGCAATAGGGGAGGGGTTTAATTCCGTCTTTACACCTGCTGCATGTGAAATTGAAAAGCACATTTAATTTCATGTTTAGTTTGGCCCTAAGTACATACTTTGCGGGAACTGAATTATCTGGTCCTTCAACCCTCCTTGAATATTTCAGATATATAAGTTTCTAACTGAAGATACTTCACTTTTGGGAAGGAATCAGGCTAACCAAATGCATGAATAGAAAAGAAAACCAGATAATTCTAGTACACAAAAAATAAAGGAGGAGGATAAAAAGCCCAGACTTCTAAGCAATCTTGTGAACGCTACTAATAATGCATTTTTAATACACAGAGAAATGAGTAGAGAAGTCAAAATAGCCCCTCGGGCTATTAAAAACAAATCTCAGTGCCTTTTTATCATACATACTGTAGGATTATTGAATGCTTGTAATTAAAGCTGTCTTCATGTTTTCAGTTTTATCACCTAAAAGCCAAACAAACAAAAGGAGTCTGCATTAGCATCAACTTAACTGAAGAGCAAATGTTAAATCCCATTTGAGCCTTTCTGATAATAGATATTTTCGTAACCCATATTTAAGCAGGCATGCAGTTGAGCTTTTATGGATGATGTTTAAAGTTTAATGCACAAAACACACAGCTTCTCGTTGCTACAATAATTTAGACATTAGCAAGATCTACACTTGTCAGATTGCTTGGGTAATTTTATGCTGGTGGAATTGTTTCGGAAATGTCAGTGGAGAAAATGGGAGCGTGGCATTGTGTCCAAAATGTATTTTGGGATGTGAAGAATTAGGTGATAAAAGCTGTTGGACTTATAATACTCTGTTCTGTATACCACAGGAACAATTGGGCGTGCGATGTGTGTGAAGTCATCTTTATAAAGTATCACATTTGCGGGGGGAAACAAACTTTTATAATTGTTTGGCATTCTGCATAAATGCATTATTCTCAGTAATAATGTTGAAAAGACTAAACACATAGTTGAACTGCAATGAATTGGCAACTCTTATGGCAACTCAACTGGTTTTCCCAGTAGTGATGTATGGAAGTGAGAGCTGGACCATAAAGAAGGCTGATCGCCGAAGAATTGATGCTTTTGAATTATGGTGCTGGAGGAGACTCTTGAGATTCCCATGGATTGCAAGAAGATCAAATCTATCCATTCTGAAGGAAATCAGCCCTGAGTGCTCACTGCAAGGACAGATCCTGAAGCTGAGGCTCCAATACTTTGGCCACCTCATGAGAAGAGAAGACTCCCTGGAAAAGACCCTGATGTTGGGAAATATTGAGGGCACAAGGAGAAGAGGACAAGATGGCTGGATAGTGTTCTCGTCGCTGTTAAACCTTTAAAATATGCCCTTGTGAGTTTTAAAACGTCCCTCTTCAGTTAGCATAGGAAAAAAATACATCACATATTTGGTAAGTTAAAAAATGATTTACTTATAAACTCTCCAAAGGTCAGTTTCAGGCGCTTTCCCATAAAGCATTCAGAAAATGTTGCACAGGCAATAAAACTTGATTAGTTCCAAACTTCCTAAATAAGAGTGGCTTGTTAGAGCCATGCAGTTTGAACTTGGAGCAACCAGCTCAGACCTCTTGACTTGCTGAGCTTCTCTGGTGGACTGAGGTACAACAATAGGCTTGATTACCTTCCTCCTAAGGTGAGGGGGAGTGACCTAGCTAAGTCTAGCAGGACAGCTTACTCTATGGAATTAACCCCTTCCTGAATTAATTAGACGTAAGCATGTTGGTTATGTGAGGCTAGTTATCCCCCAACACTAACATAACTTGTTCACTCTGGCTCAGCCAGGGCTCAGTTGCCGAACTAAAGTTGGTTTAAGTCAAAATGGAAGTTATACTCAGAACAGAGCATGTTCACCTTCCGAAAAGAGTTCCAAAACCAAACCATTTCTGGGTTTGAAGTGTTCAGGTTCCAAGTAGTTCGATAACTAAGCTCTTCGAAAACTGAGGTACCACTGTATTTATTTTTCCCCTGGTGGTGATTTTCTTGAGTCAAAATGAGAGTACCCCTAAACATTTTTTTAAAGAAAAAAAGCACTGAGTTATACCATAAAATTATATATATCAATTGAAAGATAATTTAATGAAGAATGTAATGAAGGATTATTTATTCTGACAGCAGTCATAAAGAAGAAACGTGAAACACACAGAAAAAATGAGATATATAGGTTAAATTGCCATGTTGGCACTTTGTGAGAAATAAGTGGGTTTTGGGTTGCAGTTTGGACACTTGGTCTCTAAAAGGTTCGCCATCACTGCCCTAAATCCACCTCTGGAGTATTCTCTAGTGAATATTGTAGAATTAAATTTTGTGTCGATATGCAAAGAATCACACTGGTATTTATTGTTTTAAACTGCTCTTGGCTCCCTTTATAGGCCATGTGATACAACCTCCTTTGAAATGCATGATGCGAGCGACTGCATATTTGTAAGTTTGCCTCGTGTCAAAAATCTCCATGCCCATGTTTTCAGTAACTAGAATATGAGGCAGAGGGGACACCCACACACTTTTCAATAATGTGGCCCTGCATTTATAATCTAAAATTGCACAATCACAATATTTAAGTGTCATGCAGGGGTGGGCAAACACGCCAAGTTCAACTTCTCTCTGTTCCTCCATCTTAAATCTAGTTCTTCACATTTCCACATTTAAAAAGTCCTCATGATATACACATTTTGGGGTGCAACTTCCTCTAATGTACACACTGCTGCATTTATATGCACACTTTACCACAGTATATGCATTTTTTTACTTGGCTGGAAAACTGCACTTCAAGCAATGGGAGAATTGTGGATTTTGAAGGGTGGGTGTGTTTGGAGTTGCATATTGTATTGTGAACTGAATCAAACTGCTCCACCCCTAGGACTTATATCTGCATTTTGCGTTTGCTCTCAGAATGGGTCTTTACCATGAATATCTACAATCTTAGGGTTTCGGTTTTGTTTCAAACGTATTTGATGCCTGTAATGGGAATTGTGGTTGCTTGTGTGTAAGCCACAAATTGCTCCAAGCTGCTTGGGTGGCTAAACCTTTCCCTGGCTGGACAGCCCTTATGCTCGACTGCCTCAGTCGCTGGCAGAATCCGTCAGTGGGCGCTTCCTAAACTTCTTCCAACATAAGAATTCTTTGACACCAAGTCTCCGCCTAGATTCTCTGCGTGGAAGCTTTCTGCACAGAGTGGGCGTGCCAATCGGAGGTCCTGTGCTCTCCCCGCTGATCTCACTGGAAGAGTCTCGGAGACTTCCCTCCGAAGTACTCTCAGCCTCCCCTTTCTTCCTGGTGTCCCCTGGATTTCCTTCCCCAGCGGAAGCTCTCTCTCTCTCCTTGCTAGTTCCTTCCCCTGCATCATTGGGGCGACCTCCCTCTCCTCTAGTCTCTGATGGCAGTTCCCTGACATTGCCTTTGTGTTCTGTTTTAAATAATCCTATGTGTAATTTGCCTTGATATGGTTGTTTGGAAGGCAATTAATAAACCAATGGTGATAATCACAATAATATATCTGGGATGAAGCTGGCTTGAAGTCCAGTTTGTCTTTGTTTAGAAATCAAGCACTGGGTTCAAGTGTACATATTTGAGCTTAACTGTTTTTCTTTTATATTCCAGACATGAAAACACTTTCTGGAATCTGAAATGGATTTTCCTGTGTGCTACAATTAGTTCCGGCACATGTATTATGACTTCAGGAGATGGATTTTTCTTGCTGCCTTTTGATGAACAGCACATTATTGAGAAACTAAACAAAGTAATAAATTACATTTAGCTGGTACAGTTTTTTCTCCAGCAAAAATACATTATTTATCTCCATTTAAGAATGTTTTAAAATACAAATGAGTTTCTAAATCTTGTTTAATTACTTCTGTTTTGCAAAGAGGCCCTTCTAAAGAGAACAGCTTATTGCAAAATAGAAGTTAAAAACACACACTTTTAAGTTCATTGATTTTTTCAATACTTGCTGCATTTAGTGTTATCTGTACATGCTAAATTAATAAATGCCTGTCCATTCATGTTCCCTAAAGAAAAATGGTTATGATGGTCAGCAGGTGACATTTATATGAACTTAATAAATGCATTAATTTTGTAATCATGGAGGCCTTGCATATTGTTAAAAGGTTTTGCTTTCCAGAATATGCTGTCCCTAACCATACATTGAAAAGATTCATACCTATTCCCTGGCTACGCTTTTAATACAATCTGAGGAAGTAATAGTACCACTCTGTTCTGCCTTGGTCAGACCACACCTGGAATACTGTGTCCAGTTCTGGGCGCCACAAGTTAAGAAGGACATTGACAAGTTGGAATGTGTGCAGAGGAGGGCAACCAAGATGATCAAGGGCCTGGAAACCAAGCCTTATGAGGAATGGTTGAAGGAGTTGGGCAAGTTTAGCCTGGGGGAAAAGAGACTGGAAGAGATATAATAGTCCTTTATATATTTGAAGAAGGCTATCTCATGGATGGGGACGTGGGTGGCGCTGTGGGTTAAACCACAGAGCCTAGGACTTGCCGATCAGAAGGTTGGCGGTTTGAATCCCTGTGACAGGGTGAACTCCTGTTGCTCGGTCCCTGCTCCTGCCAACCTAGCAGTTCGAAAGCACGTCAAATTGCAAGTAGATAAATAGGTACCATTCCAGCGCGAATGTAAATGGCGTTTCTGTACGCTGCTCTGGTTCGCCAGAAGCGGCTTAGTCATGCTGGCCACATGACCCGGAAGCTGTATGCTGGCTCCCTCGGCCAATAAATTGAGATGAGCGCCACAACCCCAGAGTCGGTCACGACTGGACCTAATGGTCAGGAGTCCCTTTACCTTTATCTCATGGATGATGGAGCAAGCTTGCTTTCTCCTGCTCTGGAGGGTAGGACTTGAACCCATGGCTTCAAGCTACAAGAAAGGAGATTCCAATACTTACCGGGGGGGGGGGGGAGAGACACTTTGAACATGAAGGAGGTTTTCCCAAGGTGAGGCTCATCCATTGCACTGCGGGTGTGCTGACCCCTGCGATTTCCCCAAATGCGGGAACTGCGTTTGCGATTTTCCTCTGATAACTGGTATGCAAAAATAAAAACAGAAATAAAAGTACTAGAAAAAATACAGCTTGTTATGTTTTTTTGCGATTTAATAAATAATAAAAAAATAAATACAGTGGTACCTCAGGTTACATACGCTTCAGGTTACATACGCTACAGACTCCGCTAACCCAGAAATAGTGCTTCAGGTTAAGAACTTTGCTTCAGGATGAGAACAGAACTTGTGCTCCGGTGGCGCGGTGGCAGCTGGAGTCCCCATTAGCTAAAGTGGTGCTTCAGGTTAAGTACAGACCTCCGGAACGAATTAAGTACTTAACCTGAGGTACCACTGTACAATAAAATGAAATAGATTGCAACTAAATATCAGGGAGAACTTTCTGACAGCAAGAGCTGTTTGAAAGTGGAGCTGTCTTCCTCAGGAGGTTGTGGACTCTCCTTCCTTGGAGGTTTTCAAGCAGAGGTTGGATGGCCATCTGTCATGGATGCTTCAGCTGAGATCCCATCATTGCAGAGGGCTGATCCTTCTAGCTCTACAATTCTATGATTCTAGAAGCCGGCCCTTGTGATCAAACTGGCCTGCATTATCTCTGCAATGTATATGGCAATCTTGGTAAAGAGCAGGAATAGGGAACTTCATATCCAGGGCCAAATGCACTCCCATAATCCTCTCTGGCTGGCCCCTAGGACTCTCCACAAGCCTCTCTTACTGGCCCTTCTTTGAATGTTTTGGGCCAGCTGCAATGTATCCTTGAACCACGACAATACTTCTTGGCTTGCTGGATGGAGAGTTGTCAGTGAGTGTGCTCAGAAACTAGCCTACTGTACAAAAGCCAAGTTTTACTTTATCTGCTCCCTTTTGCCTCTGGCCCTGACACCTCTGGCCTGGCCTGTGGCTTCTGGAAAGCTGCCCAGAAAACAATAAAAATAAATGTGGACCTCCGGTTGGAAGAACTTCCCCGCTATTGGTGCAGAAGGACCAGTAATGAGGGCAAGTGATGTTGCGTTTCTTTTTTACTTGCTTGCTTCTCCTCCCGGTGAATTGTAACAATTAATAATTAAGGGTTTCCTGGGGCAGAAGTCTGGCATGAGCTGTTGTGTTTATATATGCAGTGCTGCCTTGTGCATGCTGTGGTGCTAGCAAGGTTGGCAGAATCAGCCTGTATTGGAGATTTTGTATGAGTGAGGTGCACAGATGAGAGTGAGTGGACATGTAAAGGTAAAGGGACCCCTGACTGTTAGGTCCAGTCACGGACGACTCTGGGGTTGCGGCGCTCATCTCGCTTTATTGGCCGAGGGAGCCGGCGTACAGCTTCCAGGTCATGTGACCAGCATGACTAAGCCGCTTCTGGCGAACCAGAGCAGCACACAGAAACAGCATTTACCTTCCTGCTGGAGCGGTACCTATTTATCTACTTGCACTGGTGTGCTTTCAAACTGCTAGGTTGGCAGGAGCTGGGACCGAGCAACGGGAGCTCACCTTGTTGTGGGGATTTGAACCACCGACCTTCTGATCGGCAAGTCCTAGGCTCTGTGGTTATGTGCAGCAACCCAAGGCAGTTTTAGTGAAAGCAAGGGGCTAACACTGAATAACTTTTCATCACATATCCAGAAAGCAGCCTGACCAGTCGTCATGCTGTCTGGAGATCTGCAGATACTTGTTTTACATTCTGAGCAAGAAAAGTACTTCCTGGCAACACTGTGCTCTGTTTGTTTTATCGCCGGGCATTACCAGCTGAACAAATTCAAATTCCAAACTCGACGGTTACAAACTTTGACAATGTCTCTATCCTGAAATCACTGCTGCTGAAATGTGCACATTCATGCTTAATTGGTTTCATCATTGCTTTTCTTTTGCTGTTGGATCTTAGCAGAGGAGGCCGAAGCAACCGCAGTCTGCTTTGCTGAAGATCAGATACGAGCCACTTCTCCAGTGGATGGGGAATTGCAGATGGGTTTTTCACAAACAGCTCAGGAAAAGGAAAGCAAACATGTCACATTATATTTATGAAACTCTGATATCCCAAAGTGAAAGCTGCCGTTTCTTGCTATTGTCACACAGCAAGCGCTGCCTCTTATGAGGCCTGTTTGAGATTTCAAAGATGCTTTGTATCATTAATAAGCTATGCATCATTCCCAGATGGAAAAGCTACTGCTTTGATGACCAGACTCACAGGTGAATACATTGTCAATAACCAAATATGCTGAGGAACTCAAACTCTTCCAAGAAGTCAGCCATAGTTTACATAGTGAGAGCTGAGTGCAGTGTGAGGACCAAAGGTTGACAAACTACCCCAGAAGGAGCACAATGTATCCCCCACCAGACATACTACCCATCTCCTAACACCCCATACACTTCTCAGTTCTCACCTGTGGCTCCTAGAAGCTGTCAGCATGTGACGGCAGCAACAATTTGGGAATGGCTTCAACTGGCCGGCTAAACCAGGTGAGGGTAGCTGATGGGTCTCAGTGAGTTCCCTTGCATGAGAAGAGAGGCTCCGGCAAATCAATCGGATGAGACCAATACAGTGGTACTCGGGTTAAGAACTTAATTTGTTTCAGAGGTCCGTTCTTAACCTGAAACTGTTCTTAACCTGTAGCACCACTTTAGCTAATGGGGCCTCCCACTGCCGCTGTGCCACCGCCACACGATTTCTGTTCTCATCCTGAAGCAAAGTTCTTAACCTGAGGTACTATTTCTGGGTTAGTGAAGTCTGTAACCTGAAGCGTCTGTAACCCGAGGTACCACTGTAGTGGGTCTAATGGACAAGAAGGTGGTTTCTGCACATGCTGTAGATGGGGCAGATGGGGCTCATCCACCTGGGAAGGCAACCCATCTAGGAGAAGGATCCTAAACACCCGCTGCCTTGTAGGATACCTTTGAGAGAAGAAAATGTTAAGGAGTAAACCCTACACAAATCAGGAGTTGAGCCCCAAGGATAGCTGGATGGCACCTTGCAAGGCTCCTTCTGGCAAGTCTTGTGGCCAAGCACGTGCCAGATGTATGGCTCTGCTTTCATTTGGACCACATCAGTGAGGCTGAGAGGGGGGTCTTTCTGCAGGGCAGCCCAGAACCTCCATGCACAATGTCCAGGCTTGGACCCTGGGGAGGTCACGGGTGCTGCTAACACAGCAGTTTAACTTCACCCCCGGAGGTGCAATCCATTGTCTGAGACAGTGCTGGATTTACATATAAGCTAAACAAGCTATAGCTTAGGGCCCCAATCTCTTGGGGGCCCCAAAAAAATTTAAAGGAAAACACCCCTGGACGTACATTTCCAATAGATAAGATAAAAAACAAATAAAATAAAACCTACATACAGCAACAGTGTTTTGTGTTGTGTAGGCTCCTATGATGTAAGTAATGGGCCCCACCTGCTAGCCTGCTCCCTAAAATATCACTGGGTTGCTCATTTCTATACATAGGGTGCCTACATTCTGCATGTGCAAATGGCTTTAGATACCTATTAGATCCATAAATTACCATATAGCATATACTGAACACCAAAAACAGTGACAATTTGTTGTTGACAAAGGACAGCTGGACATATAAAGGACCCTATTACCTCCAGTAGCTTAGGGCCTCATCAAACCTAAATCTGACCCTGATTGTCTCTCAAGGTTGACGGATGCCTACAAGTTTACATGGTCTACTCTACAAGAGAGTATGGGTGGTATCCAACTGATGTATCTCAACAGTGCAAGGATTTCCACTTGTGACACATGACTTTCCTCTCTCGTTCACCCATGCACATCCTATGCATACCCTCCCCAAATCTGCTCCAGAGGATTGGAGGAATGCCTAAATCTGTTCTAGGGGATGCATGATGGGGAAGAAGTAGGGAGAAGTCCCATTGTGGATGCAGAAATCCTTGCATTGATGGAAGGCATTACAGTGGTACCTCGGGTTAAGTACTTAATTCGTTCTGGAGGTCCGTTCTGAACCTGAAACTGTTCTTAACCTGAAGCACCACTTTAGCTAATGGGGCCTCCTGCTGCCACTGCGCCGCCGCTGCACGATTTCTGTTCTCATCCTGGAGCAAAGTTCTTAACCTGAGGTACTATTTCTGGGTTAGCGGAGTCTGCAACCTGAAGTGTCTGTAACCTGAGGTACCACTGTACTTAGTAGTACTTTGCACTGTTTTAGATAATAGAGCGAGGCTTCGTGGTGGAAGAAGACATACATTGCATACCAAAGGTTCAACATTTAGTCCCTGATCCTTCCAGTTAAATAAACCTTAGGTAGCAGGGCGATATAGATCAGTTTATATGATACAATTATTCAGTGCATTTGTTTATTTTGTGGTATATATTGGAGAGAAGGACAAATACTTGCTGAAGGCTTAGTCCTGCATGAGAACAGATCAGCTGAAGAAAGAATCAGTTACAAAGGAGGTTGACACACTCATCCTTGCAATATGGCACTTTGCATAGCAATGCTTCTGTGTGCCTTCACCTTCATTTCAAGGAAGCTCATGCAGGAAAACTTCCCCGTGAATCCTTTGTCATAAAGACTCTCCTCCCTGAAAGAGAGGGGAGGGGTTGTGGTCGGGGCCCGAGCTCCGGCTAGCAGGGGGCGTGGCCCCCTGCCCGCCCGCTCACCTGGCTGGCGCCCACGCCCCCTCGGTGGCCACCCAACCAGGAGCCACGGAGGGGGCGTGTTCAGCTGCATTTTGCTGCGGCGCCAGCCTTTCCCGGCCTCATTCTTCCTTCATCCATCTGAGTGTCGGGTGGCGGTTAGGCATTGGAATAATGTGTTGCGCTGTGTGGAAGTGCTAGGTGTGGCCATCGCCTATGCCTTCAATTTTTAGGGGTATTCCGTTAAAGGAATCTGGGGGTCGTGTATTCCGTCCGATGCCTGCTTGGCGGGAGGCCTTGGCACGACCCTCGGTGACAGCAGGGGTGAGCCTATAGTTGGATGGGCATCAACAGGCTCCACCTACTGGTGAATAACCCACTTGTTTCGTTCCAATGCCTAAGCCAATACCTTTTCAATTGCTGTAACCAATAAAGTTGTGGCCTTTTCTAGCCCATTAACCTTACATCACGTGACCTTGTGTCTTTATTTCACTTCGCCTGGGTCGGGTCCTCGAACCACAATATCCATTGCAAAATACGTAATAATTCACTGGTCAACAACAAATTTGTTGCCTGCGTTTTTTCAGTTGATTTAGGACGAATCTGATGCGCTGAATCCAAAAATCACATTGGTTTTGCTCAATCAGGTCAAGTTTTTGAGCTGCGGCCACATGTCGTTTTTTTACGTTTTTGTTCACATGTACGCTTGTGTGGAGCATTTTAGAAGAAGTTAGTGGGGGCAAAATGCCATGTCGAATAATTGTTTTGATTGGAAACGATTATTTTAATGACAAGAAGTATTCAGGTCCGATAGTTCTGGGTGATTATGTCGAAAGGGATCAGTTTGAAGTCATAAAACCTCAAAATCTTCCATAAATTGGTGCGGCAAAGCATAAAGTTGCTTACCATGCTTATTTTGGTATTAAACGTGGTGACCAGGATAAAGCTTGGGTGCCACACATGGTGTGCAAGGCATGAACCGAGACTCTACGTGGGTGGACCAATGGCAATGTGCTGGTAGTTGAAGCGCTAAAGGTTTGCCCCCCCCCCCCCAAAAAAGTCCAAGCTTCTCTTTTCTTCCTGCATCCAGATAAAGACTAATTACTTCAGCTGGTATTCTGCTCCACTGAATTAAGGTGAGACAGCTGAATTATTGAATCACATCGTTATTGACTTAGCAGGTCAAAGAATTAAAAAAAACTTTGCACCTTATTCTGTTTATGTGTTAGCTAACCTTGCTAGCTTTCTCATTTTTCAAATGTGGAATGAACATTGCCAAGTGCAATTAATTTGAAACAGAGCTGGAAGCATCCTCCAACACTCATCCACTTGTATCGTCCGGGGTATTTCAAAGACATTGCTGTTATTCAGTTGAGAAATGGTTTGGTTAGATGGATTTTTAAAACAGCAAGCTGCTATTAAGTAGACAACATGTGAAACTTGCAAGAGCCTTTTTTGAATGTCTTCTACTTAGGTTCCGTGAAATGAATGTTTAGATAATTAACTTGATGCTGATAATCAACTTACTGTTTTCTGGAGAGGAAAAAAAACCCCAAACCCAACTCTATTTTGTAAACTGGGCAAAAATTAAAGAATGTGAAACACAATTATTTTTTTTGGCCACTTATTGGTTATGTGCTTACAGGGTGCTTTAGAAAGATTATGAAGAACACCTTTATGGAACAAAGAAATCCTCCACTCAGTTAAATGTCTGATCTGAAGTAGTTTGCCACCAAATGGAGGAGAGGACTTTCTCTCCTGCTTATCCTAATTTGACTGGTGATTTGGATCTTAGTTTTGCTATTATATTTGGATGGGACAACGTGTGGAGATTCCTGGATTGCAGGTGTTTTGATCCTTGGGTTCCTTTCCAATCAACAATTCTATGATTCTGTGAAAGAGTCAGCTACTCACCAGGGCACTCTGGGCAACCCAGGGAGAACAGGTAGACATATCTGAACTGTGAAAATGGTCTACATTTATTTTTTATTTAATTTTAACCTTACGATTTTGACTTATTAGATCAGTGGTAACAGAGAGTTTGGCAAGTCACCCTTTTGGAAAAGCTGACACAGAATATGTGGGCAAAAGAAAAAAGCAAGACTCTTTTGAAACCAAATGGCTTAGTTATATTATGTTTGTTAATAGTATAGAATGTGGATGTTCTTTACCATCTGCATATGATCTACTGAGGTCTTGCTAACCTGGAACACATCTAAAAGCCCAGGAACATCAGCTTCTCTGCAGATATGTGGCATCTAGAAAAAGGAATAAGCACTATCAAATTTTACTTTTGTAGTCAATACCACATACCAGCATCTCCAGCTGTTTTATTCAATAGATCAGGCATCCCCAACCTTCGGCCCTCCAGATATTTTGGACTGCAATTCCCATCATCCCTGGCCACTGGTCCTTTAGTGAGGGATCATGGGAGTTGTAGGCCAAAACATCTGGAGGGCCAAAGGTTGGGGGTGCCTGCAATAGACAATTTTATCTAACCATTTCCTTTAGGTCTCCTTTGCAAATGAGAGAATGGGTGGCTGGGATTATTGGGACGGGCTTCAGATTTTTTATTTTGAATTTATCCTATTGGGGTTTGTGTAATAAAACTCAGTATAGAATAATAAAACAAAACAAAAAAGAACTAGGAAAATGGCATAGCTCAGTGGCAGAAGAATTCATTTCCCACCAGACAGTCCCAGAGTCAGTTGTTGGCCTCTCCAGTTGAGGTTTGGTAGGTTTGTCTGCCTGGGAACCTGGCAGTCAGAAAAGGCAATGCTAAGACAAATAGACAAAGAGTTACCAGAGAGTAACTTGGTATAAAGCAGCTTACTGTAAACTTATGAACACAATCTGTCTTCTAGTGTTGAGAATTTGGCAGATTTGAGATAAGGTCAGATTTAATACCAAACCATGGTTTAGTGAAATGTGAATGAGCCCGGTGCTGCTGCTTCCCTCAGATTTCCTTTTGCACATCCAGTTGAGCAACAGACCATAGCTCTCCATTACATCTGAACCGGGAAACAAAGGTTTGCACAAATCCCAAAGCTCGATTGCAAACCCAGTTGAAACTGGCTTGAGCAAACCATGGTTTGTCTGGTTTGGATGAAACAGTAAACTATGGTTTTCTGCAACACTGGAAGAGACAGGGGAAATGAAAGGACACTTGCATAGGTCTGATTTATGTGGCACCAATAGTTGTTTAGTGTTATGTTTGAACCAGCCCTCTGACATGGCTCTGTTTCCATTTCTCAATGGGGAAGAGGAAAATGTATGCAAGGGCCTGTTTCAGTGACAAAGCACAAGCTTTTCAGTGGATGACCTCAGGTTCAGTTCTTAGCATCTCTCATTAAAAGGACAGCCTGAGTCCTCCGTAAGGCAAGCCCACAATGAGGAGAGTGATCCCTGTTTATATGTCTTTTGAAATATCCAGTGGTTGGTGGGACAGAGCAGAATATATTAATGGATCATCCTTTTAAAAAGGCGCAAATATGCATTTTGCTATGGTGGCTGTTTCTGGCTTAAGCTGAGTTTCTTTCTTGCATTATCAATACACATGCCCACTGCCACACTCTGAACCAAGATCAAATGCTAGTTTAATAACATTCATTGCAATCAGCTCTGGTGTGTTTCTCTCCCTTTTAATAGCAAGTGGCAATTTTATTTATAAAGACTTGAAGCACAGGAAATTAAAACTAACAAAAGCTAGCAAAAAAAGGGGAAGCTTGTTACTTTGGCAGGATGGCCTACTTTAATACAGAGGTTTCCTTTATTTGTGAATAATTCAGATGTAGAGTCATTCTGCTAGAATAGCTTCCAGTAAATTGCTACCATTCCTCTCTTTTTCTTATATGTATTGGGCCTCATACTTCAGTACATTGCTTTGACTTTGTAGCACTGCAGAATGACTACAGAATGATGCCAAATCTTGCAGCATTCTTGCACTATTAATCAATGTTAACTAGCAAGAGAGCTATAATAGTCCCTTTTACATCAGAAGTCAGAAGTGCAGGCAGGAGGGCTGTAAAACAAGTGCCTTCCTTATATGGGGAAATGTTGGGGGGAAAGGTGGTGTTTAATAATAATAATAATAATAATAATAATAATAATAGCTAACAACACACCCCAGCCAGGCCCAAGAAGCATGGAGGAAGCTCTCTCTGAGTTTCTTGTCATGTATTTTAACTTCTTTTTTGTGACTCTTATGAAACTGGTCTGTGAGGTCCTGGCTACTTCTTGAACCAGTCAGAAAGTTTCCTACCGCTGGTCTTTGGAAAGGTGTTCCCACTCTCACATACCCTCCAACATTTCTCAGATGAAAATAGGGACATCCTCTTCTTTAACGAGGGACGAGGGTGGTGCTGTGGGTTAAACCACAGAGCCTAGGACTTGCTGATCAGAAGGTCGGTGGTTCGAATCCCCACAACAGGGTGAGCTCCCGTTGCTTGGTCCCTGCTCCTGCCAACCTAGCAGTTCAAAAGCACATCAAAGTGCAAGTAGATAAATAGGTACCGCTCCGGCGGGAAGGTAAACGGCGTTTCTGTGCACTGCTCTGGTTTGCCAGAAGCGGCTTAGTCATGCTGGCCACATGACCCGGAAGCTGTACGCTGATAAAGCGAGATGAGCGCTGCAACCCCAGAGTCGGCCACGACTGGACCTAATGGTCATGTGGCCAGCATGACTAACCCGCTTCTAGCGAACCAGAACAGTACACGGAAACACCATTTACCTTTCCGCCGGAGCAGTACCTATTTATCTACTTGCACTTTGACATTCTTTCAAACTGCTAGGTTGGCAGGAGCAAGGACCGAGCCACAGGAGCTCACCCCGTCACGGGGATTCGAACCGCCAACCTTCTGATCGGCAAGTCCTAGGCTCTGTGGTTTAACCCACAGCGCCACCCATGTCCTAAAATGCCAGTGATCAGAAGAGAAAGCTACCTTATACTGAATCAGACCATTGGTCCATCTAACTCATTATTGGCTGACGGAAACTCTTCAAGGTTTCAAGCTGGACATTTTCACAGCTCTATTTAGGGATGCCAGGAATGCAACCTGGGGCCCTCTGAATGCTAGACATGTGCTGAGTCACAGAGCTATGGGCCTTTCTCAAAGGAAAATCCCACCCCATCATCACACCAACACCAGAAAGCAGCTGCACCGTGATTCCTTTTCCTTCTTTGCAAGTGCCACTTAAAAGGGCACAGCAGTTGGCTCATTTCCTTTCCTCTCAACTCAGTTACAAGTGCACTGTGCATCATTAGCAAGGAAAAGGCAGCGGTGCCGTTTGCAACGCAATTCATTTTTCATTTAAACCAGAATGCAGATTAGCGCTCAGTGAGAAATTTTCTCCTTTACATTTAGCAGGTAACTTGTATGCTTAGAGCTTGTAAGTGACCCCCAGTTCTCCTTTCCCTTGATGTGGAAGCAGTTCCAGGTTATCCTAAGCCTCTTGTTAGCCAATTAAATCCACTTGTTTTATTTATTAAAGTGTTTAAAAAGAAGGGTTGAAGCAAAGATAAGGCAACTGGGTCAAAATGTCTTCTTTTAATTGCACCAAACTTGCCCCAGAGGGATAGTGGGTAGCTTTATGCTGGAGCTGGTATTTGCAGAGGTTATTTGGAGAACACCAGGGGTTATATTTTATTTCTTTCAAAATTAGTTCACTGGGGAAATCTCATTACATCAGGAAATGGCAGCTGCATTCCCAGCAGGTTTGTTTTGCATGGTGTTGCTGCAGTCAGTGGAAGTAAACCAGGCTTTTGCCAGGTGAACATCTGGCTTCTGGTTTTCCTTGCAGATCCCTAGAGGATGGCTGTTAATGTAGGTTTTTTTTCTTGAATTCCACAGCTAAAGCTCAAAGCACACATTGCTTTTGCTTGGCACTCATCTTGGGGTTGGGCTTAAGGCAATGATTTAGTAAGAGTGACCCAAGTCTTGTTGTTCGATTGTCATACACACACAACTAAAACAATGTGCAAGACATATCGTGAATTTTCAGCAAGAGATGAAAGCAAAGTTGCACGTCACTGAAATGGGGGCACATTTACAGCATTCAAATTAAGAGCATGATCACCATCTTTGATATTGAATATGAAGCCTGCAATGAAGGAGCTCTCCTCTCTTCTGGACCCTCAGACTCTATGTATTGGTTAAGAAGCCTAGTTCAAAAACATATGTTTATGGTTAGTGTCAGGCAGAAGGTAAGACTGTGGCCCCTGATGCTCAGTTTCTTGTGAACCATGTAATGCTCTTTAGTGCTCTGTTTTTGCAAAGAGACACAGGTGGAATCTACGCACATATAAAAAAAGGTTGTGAACATGCTTTTTAAAAAAAACGTTTTGAAAAATATATTGAATTTGCCATTGCTCACCATCGCCATCTAGCATAACATTTGTATAATGCACTTTGCAACACACTTAAAACATTTCCTTTGCAGCTGTATGGCTGAGTCCACAGTCCTCTTTCTTGTATGGTAATTCCCAACCATTTGCCACAAAAAGAGGGAAGTAACCCACATTTTCTTAAGTGCGAGGAAGTTTCAAAAGTGGCCCCCTTTCTCAGAGTGTTTTCTTGTGCAGGTGTGACCATATTTTTTGCTCTATAAGACACACCTTTTTCCTCCTAAAAAGTAAGGGGAAATGTGTGTGCGTCTTATGGAACGAATGCAGGCTGTGCAGCTATTGCTGAAGCCAGCAGAGCAAGAACGACAGCTGCGCAGTGCCTATTGTTCTGCTGGCTTCCCAGCGAAGCGGGAGGAGGAACAGAAGGGAACCCTTACCGAGCCCCTCTGGTTGTGATGTCTTAGTCTGATCCTCCCTCCTCCTTCCTCTTCAACAACATTTGATTCAGAATATTTTTTTCCTTGATTTCCTCCTCTAAAAACTAGGTGTGTCTTATGGTTGGGTGCGTCTTATGGAGCGAAAAATGCGGTATTATAATTTTTGCTTTTTAATTCAGTTCCATTTACGAATCACTTTCTATGAAGCACCCCAACGTGACTAACAATATCAACGTCAAAAATAAAAACATACAAAACCGTTTTGTCTATAAATACAATCTCATGTAAAACATAAAGGAAAATACCGGATATTTGCAGTGCTTTTGTAATATCTCTCTATAAATGCACAACCAGAGTATGTTGGAAGTATACCTCCAAAAGGAGGTAACATAACTTGTAATCCTGCTTCAGATTCCCATGATGCAACAGCATCACCCCTTCCCTGCTACAGGCCTCCTAGACTCATTTCAGTACAACTAAAGTTACAGCTCTACCCATTTTCAAAATTATAAATTGAAACTGTTTTCAACCACTCCCACCGCCAGGTGAAGGGTGCAATGCAGAGAAAGGTTGGAGACAGATTGAAAGCCATTAAGGAACAGTAAAGGCAAAAAAGGTAAAGGACCCCTGAATGGTCAAGTCCAGTCAAAGACCACTATGGGGTTGCACCACTCATCTCGCTTTCAGGCTGAGGGAGCCGGTGTGTGTCCATAGACAGCTTTCCGGGTCATGTGGCCAGCACGACTAAACCACTTCTGGTGCAATGGAGCACCGTGACAGAAACCAGAGCACACGGAAACGCCGTTTACCTTCCCGCTGCAGTGGTACCTATTTATCTACTTGTTCTGGTGTGCTTTCGAACTGCTTAGGTTGGCAGAAGCTGGGACAGAGCAATGAAAGCTCACCCCGTCGCAGGGATTCGAACCACCAACCTTCCGATCAGCATGCCCAAGAGGCTCAGTGGTTTAGACCACAGCGCCAGCCACATCCCTTGTTAACCCATTTTGTTAAGTCCACTTGTTAACTCCTTGTCATCCGTCACATGACAGGCGAGTCAAAACCATAGTGATATGCCCATTTACAATACTGAACAGTCTTCTAAACATGATATTTCACCCCCTGTGTGTCTATTTGCATTTATTTGCCTGTGAGCAGTCTGTTTCCTTGCTCCATTGTCCTTGTTTGAAGGATCCATTCCTATGCCTTAGTGAGGAACTCCATCAGTTACCCTGTGCACATAAAGACACAGTCTGAATGGAGGGGTCAGGAAAGTTGACAATAATAAGCATATATTTAAATTAACAATATAAATGTGTGATAAGGGATGCAAAGCACATCAAGTGAGAGAACAGCTGCCCACCTTAAGATAACAGCTTTGGGAGAGAGAAAAAACCCCACGTACTGGATGACAGACCACTCAGGATATATAGTTATGGCTGCAGTCCTATACCTACTTACTTGGCTGAAAGCAAAATGGGACTTGCACCTGAGTAGACGTTATAGAATCGCACTGTTCTTGTCACAAAATCTTTAAAAAGCAATACAAACCTCCAATACCCAAGCCTAGGCCTACTAGTAATAAAACGATGCTCCTGCTTATTCAAGTAGAGGAAGGCTTCTTCAGCTACATTCTTTAATCATATTTGTTTCCTCTGCCCTTATATGCAATAGAAAAGTGATCTGCATTAGCAAAAGGCTATTTGAACAATATGCAATCTGCTATGACCAGTCCACACATTAATGAATAGGGATAGAAATCTGCCTTTTCATTAATTTATGCTGCTCTTTAGCAAAATCAGAAGCAGCCACTAATGTGCAGTGCAGATGCAGCCTAATGGAGAAAGAGGGAACTCACATCGAATCCCTGGGGCAGGGCATGCGTATAAACTACACAGCTTTACCTCTCAAATAACTTCTAATAGCAATCAGGATTAAAGCTTAATTACAATCCTATGAAGCTGCATAAACTGGAATAACATCAGATTGTAGAAGTGTGTAGGTACATTTATTTATGTAAATTCATGCACATATCCACTCTGGGGGCCAGACTGGGACTGTCCTCCTGGGAAACCACATTTGGGTCATGGCAGCAGTACAAATAAGCAATTTGTGAGTAATAAAGTAAAATAAAATAAGGGGGGGAGCCATTATTTTTACTTCTAGGTTGTATGAAAGCCTGACATGGGAAGTAGTCGTTTTATATGAAGGCTTCCGATAATGGAATCACACCAGAAAAAATCAGGAAAGAAGTGTGGTCCAACAATGAGGTATAGAGATTACAGAAGAATGCTATCCAGGAGGACTCCCACAGTTTGAAGGTTTACTATTCAGCAGTCACAGCAGTGAGAAAGTGACAGAATTCTGCATTTAGAGGGGAGGGATTGAATGCAGATGTGTTAAATGGTGGTTAAGAAAGCCCGACAGAGACTCCATCTCCTCAGAGTATTGCGAAAGAATGATGTCAATCAACATTTGATGATCTCCTTCTACCGTTCCACAATAGAAAGTGTCCTTTCATACTTCATCACGGTGTGGTACGCTGGTTTGACTTTAACTGATAGGAAGCGCCTACAGAGGGTGGTGAACACAGCACAAGATATTATGGGCTCTCCCGTGAATCTGCTGGATGAAACAGCAGAAGAACGTTGCCTCAGGAGAGTAAGGAAAATTCTCAGGGATGATTCACACCCTGGCCGGCACTTTCTTGATTACCTGCCCTCAGGCAGAAGATATAGAAGCATGATCAGTCGCACCAACAGGGTAAAGAACAGCTTCTATCTGTGGGCTGTTAGGCTGCTGAATGAAAAGATAACAACAGGGCCACTGACTTTTGGGTTTGGTGGGTGTGCATCAGTAAACGAGGGGAATTAAGACTAAGAGAGCTGAGTGGGGGGTGCTTGTGTAATCTCACTGTATACAAGTTGTACAAGTGACAATAAAGTATTTCAATTTCAATTCCTGCTGCTAATAGCCCACGTGAAAAAGATTGTGGGATTGGACTCAGTCATAAACTGTCATGAACAGAGAAGAGGAAGGGTATCCCAGTGTGGGGTGTAGCAAGGACTGAGACACACCGGGGCAAGATGGAGATGGGGAAGGAGAGGTTGGTGTAGGAAGTACTCGCAGGATGATGGAGGATGGGGGTCAGTGTGCAGAAACCAGAGCAGCAGATGGCCCGGGATACGGACTCAGATGCTGAACCTGAGGGATCCCAGCCTGCACAGGAGTCCCCGCCTCCAGAACCAGCTGAGCCGGGGCTGGGGCTTGAGTCTGAAGGGTCCTCACCTGTGCTGGATCCTCAGGTGCAGGCATCAGCTGAGTCTGCTCTGGCTCCTGAGGTGATGGAGGACCCATTGCCTGCAGGTGCTCCACACTCAGCCCCGTCAGAGGAAGCTGAGGTTGCCTCTGGGTCTGGTAACCCTCCAGCCTCTCCTGAGCTGCAGAGGCTCATGGCAGAGAGGTAGAGGGAACTAAGTTCCCGCAGGAGAAGTGCTCGCCTCCAGGTCAGGAGAGGCGAATCACCAGGGGATCAGGGCAGCCCTATGCTTCGGGGCAGATAAAAGCCGGCCAGCCCCAGTCCCAAGTTGCAGGAGCAACATTGTTGGTTCCTGCCTGAACCCTGTCCTGCTTTTCTGCCATAGCTCCTGACCCGCCCTGGCTCCCTGCTTGCAAGCCTGTTCCTGACTTCACCCAACTCCCTGCCCTGCACCCAGCTTCAGCTACTACGGACTGCCTCCACGTTGCATCTTTGACCACGGGCCAGACTTGGACCTCGTCTCTCGGGTAACCCACGGGACCAGCACAAGGATCCATAACCAGAGCCAGAGGGGCTCCATGAACATGGCAGGCTCTAAGGTGTGGGGAGCATCATCATCACATGCATCTGGGATTTCAGAAGCATGACTTCCAAGTGGATGGGATACTTCATGTTAGAAATCAAACGCTGGGAATGATAGCCCTCACTACAGCTTCTTCTCTCTAATCTCTACCCATGTGCAAGGCTAGTTGGGACCAGTCTGTCCATTTCCTATCAGTTTTAATAACAACAGAGCCTCCCTTATCCTCGTACTTCATATCCTTCTGCTTCATTTCAGTGCATAGCATTTGTCACCATTTCTTTTTGGATTAGTGCGAAAAGTAATAAAACTGCCAACTGGCTGTTTTCCGCACAGACTTCCTGAGGATAGCAAGAAGCCTGGTTTGTTTATTGCTTGTGGTGCCAAAGTTTGCTATGTAGCTGGGCCCCCAAATATATATTGTTTGCTGATTAAATGCTTGGAAAGTTGTTTGGGACATTGTCTCCCCAAATCCCATTGAAATGAATGGTGCCTGTTTCAATCACAATGAATATAACTGGCTCATTCAAGAAGTTTGTATAAAAAGTACCACTGCTGCCCAACCATGTAGGGGGAAGACACACACACCCACACACACCCCAAATGCTCATTTTTATAAGCATTGTTTGGTTGGAGAACTGCATCACAAAATTCGGATATATGCGAATTTCAATGGGTGACTGTGTTTTGGTTCTCATGTTGATTTGGAAAGTGCAGATTTTATAGATCTGGCTTGAAATCAGGGACCAGCAAACTTTTTCAGCAGGGGGCTGGTCCACTGTCCCTCAGACCTTGTGGGGGGCTGGACTATATTTTGAAAAAATAATAATGAACGAATTCCTATGCCCCATAAATAACCCAGAGATGCATTTTAAATAAAAGGACACATTCTACTCATGTAAAAACATGCTGATTCCCGGACCATCTGCGGGCTGGATTTAGAAGGCGATTGGGCCAGATCCGGCCCCTGGGCCTTAGTTTGCCTACCCATGTTTTAAATGCAAACTGAATCAAATTTCTCCCAGTGGTGATCATACACAGGGCCCCCGGACGTTTGATGGTCTATTGACCCTGTGCCGCCACGGTGATTGCTTTTTCTGCTGCCACTGCCCCGTATCTCACGGGGACACGCGGAGTCCAGTCAGTTGTTAACATAAACAAATAATCAAGTTTATTTTTAAATGCAGGAACAAGCTTATGGTTTCAGTTAGTTTTTTTTGACAGTTTCTTAATCTTAGTTCCTAACAACTTCAAACTGATTATTCCCAACTATCTATCTGACTCCACCTAACAATTCCTCTCACTCTCTCACAATACAACTCTACCAACCCACACCTAAACCTCCCTCTTCCTTCTTCAACTCCCAAACCTCGACTGACTTTCAAAACCTCCCACTCTAACTTTTATTCCCCCCTTGCATTCTCACTGGCCAATCACGTCACACCCATTTTAACGCTTTCCTTATGACCCATCCTAAGAGGCAAACGCCACACTCCCATTCCCCTACTTGGAAGTGAACAGATAACCATTTTTGATCTCTGAAAGCGGCAAGATACATATCCCATGAGTTATCCCAGTCAAAATCCCGGCTGCTGAATTTTGAACTCACTGCCATTTTCAAACTGTCTTCAAGGGCAGCCCCAAATACCGTACGTTGTGGTCTAAGTGAGATGTCAACAGAGTGTGGAATTCAGACATTCCATCTACTACACAGAGAAGTGATTGAGGCTGTCAAAGTTGATCAGTCATCTGTCAGTAACACAATAACCCCGCAAGGCTCTCTGGCTCAGAGGCATGCCATGCCAATGTGTGCTCCTTGTCTCTAATACATTCCTGTCGTCGTTCAGCTAGGCACCTGTGAAATTACGCTGAATTTTTTTTAAAAGTCTCTTACAATGAAGGAGGCTTACAGAATTTCCTAGGGATTAGTCCTTCTCAGAGAATACTATATGAATAACTTCTTTTGCTCTCATCCACCCAAAGATAAACTTTAAATAATTGACTTTATAAAAAAAAAATAGCCCAATGGTTTAATGTTTCTAAGTTTTGCATTTAAGGGCAAATTTGCAATCCCAGGCAAAGATTTACGACACTGAATAGAGCCTAATTTCAGTGGCCTTTCTAAAACTCAAAGATGTAGGAGTGTTATGGAAATGTTAATTAAACAATAAAAATTAGAACATATGAAAATGGTACACCTTCCATATTACCTTTAAAAAACAACAACTTGACTCTTGACTCTTTGCGATTTAGCCAAACGTGTAAAATATTGAAAAATATATGTTATAGTCCTTTGGTACCTCATTACTGAAGTTTTTCTCTTTCCGTTTCCATTACTGTCTAGTTATTTTATTCTCAAATCGTGTTATTTTGAATTACTGTGATTTCAGGGGGTATCATTTTAAAATTTACATGATAATGTATGCATTTTACTCAGCCAGTCATTAAATTTGTATCCCACATTTCCTTCAAGGAGCCTAAGGCAGCATATGTATGCAGTGCGATTCCCTTTCCCCTCAGTTTATCCTCACAATATCCCCGTGAGGTAGGTCAGACTGAGTGTGGCTGGGCCAAGGTCAACCAGTGAGCTTCACGGCCAAGTGGGAATTTGAACTCGAGTCTCCCTGCCAACAAAGGTCCGTATAGTTAAAGCTATGGTTATCCCAGTAGTGATGTATGGAAGTGAGAGCTGGACCATAAAGAAGGCTGATTGCCAAAGAATTGATGCTTTTGAATTATGGTGCTGGAGGAGACTCTTGAGAGCCTCATGGACTGCAAGAAGATCAAACCTATCCATTCTTAAGGAAATCAGCCCTGAGTACTCACTGGAAGGACAGATCCTGAAGCTGAGGCTCCAATACTTTGGCCACCTCATGAGAAGAGAAGACTCCCTGGAAAAGACCATGATGTTGGGAAAGATGGAGGGCACAAGGAGAAGAGGACGACAAAGGACGAGATGGTTGGACAGTGTTCTCGAAGCTACCAGCATGAGTTTGACCAAACTGCGGGAGACAGTGGAAGACAGGAGTGCCTGGCGTGCTCTGGTCCAGGGGGTCACAAAGAGTCGGACATGACTAAATGACTAAACAACAACTCCCTAGTCTTCATTTACCACCACACAAAGAGTTTACACCTTTATATTGGCTCTTTGCTGCAGAAGTAATTTTGACTAAATTTGGTTACATAGGGTTCAAACAACTAATTTCCAAGTTGAGACAATCTCTTGACAGAGGGGCATATCCAGTTTTGCATGTAGAGATTATCAGGTATTTCCAGTTAGAAGGGTCTCAAGCAGCATAACTGGATTAAAGAAAATGCCGCTGGTCTTGCTTCTTACAAGAAAGCTGCACATTTTTGCGCTTTCCTAACACATATCTTCATTCTTTCACAGATGCATTACAGCACTTACTTCTCTGAGCTGAAAGAAACTGCTAGAGCTTTTAATTTGTATTGCTTTATGATTGGAGAGTTTTAACTGGATTATTTTCTTTGCTGCTGAGTGGTTTTTAATTTTGTTGCTATTTTTATCTTGCTGCTCTTACTAATTGTGTGTTGTTTAGTAGTAGTATTTTTTAAAAATCTGTAAATTGCTTTAAAAATACCTTTTGAAATGGTGGGATGTGGAAACTGGGGGCACCGTTCTTCAATGGTTCCATACCTATCATGTATGGCGGGTTTAAGAAGGGGGTTATTGCGGTGTATAGGTTATGTTCTGTTCCCTCTTCTGCTCAACATTCTGCATGAAACTACAGTGGTACCTCGGGTTACATACGCTTCAGATTACATACGCTTCAGGTTACAGACTCCACTAACCCATAAATAGTACCTCGGGTTAAGAACTTTGCTTCAGGATGAGAACAGAAATCATGCTTCAGCGGCGCAGCGGCAGCAGGAGGCCCCATTAGCTAAAATGGTGCTTCAGGTTAAGAACAGTTTCAAGTTAAGAATGGACCTCCAGAACGAATTAAGTTCTTAACCCGAGGTACCACTGTACTGGGAAAGGTTAGCCAGAGATCTGGAATGAAATGTCACCAACATTCTAATGAAACACATCTCCATCTCTCATCTTCATCTATTTCATGTGTGGCATTGATGTCCTGAATAGGCATATGACATTTGAAATGGGCTGGGTGAGGGCCAATGAAATGAAGTTCCTATTCCCTCTGAAGGATATGGCCCTAGCTTGGGTGTCTGGTCAGATCCAGCTTCATAGAAGGGTATCCATGGGCATCTCTCAGCCTAACCTGGCTCACATGGTTGTGAAGATAAGATGGAGTGGGAGGAACCTTGTATGTTGCCTTGAGCTCCATGGAGGAAATATGGAATAAATAAATGCAATAAAGAGGTGTACTCCATGCGCATGAGAGAAATGAGGGTGTTGGCTTTTCACATAAACTACAAATGTAACAAGTATGTTTCTGAGCACAATTCAAAGTGTTGGTGCTGACCTTTAAAGCCCTAAATGGCCTCGGCCCAGTACACCTGAAGGAGCGTCTCCACCCCCATCATTCAGCCCAAACAGTCCAGCTCCATGGGCCTTCTGATGGTTCCCTCACTTTGAGAAGTGAGGTTACAGGGAACCAGGCAGAGTGCTTTCATGGTAGTGGCACCTGCCCTGTGGAACGCCCTCCCTTCAGGTGTCAAGGAAATAAGCAGCTATCTGACTTTCAGAAGACATCGGAAGGCAGCCTTGTTTAGGGAAGTTTTTAATGTTTGATGTTTTATTGTGTTCTTAATATTCTTTTGGGAGCCTCCTAGAGTGGCTGGGGAAACTCAGCCAGATGGGTGGGGTATAAATAATAAATTATTATAATATATTATTATTATTAAAGTTAGGCGGACGTCAGCAGTCCAGATTGACCCACTTCTCATAACTGGAAATGTGGTTCTCGTAACTGGAGATGTTTAGAACTTGTGGTCAGGATGTGGTCTTTTTCCCTGACTTAGTGAATAACTGCATAGGAATCTAGCCCAAATAAGGAAAATAATAAATAAGGATAAAGGGGAGCTGAACTGAGGTTAGTGGGAGATGTAAACAGAGGCAGGGATGTTAGGAGGGAAATTAGGCAGTCGTGATAGGTTGTAAACCTTGTAGTACCCAGCCAATAGGGAGACAAGAGAGGGAACCTGCGCTTCGAGTACAGTGGTACCTCAGGTTACATACGCTTCTTTAAACGAATGTTCTTCTTGTTCTCTTATTCTCTATGTTAGATCCGCAAGCTGCGCATATTCCATCAGTTTAAGTTGCCATTCTTCTTTGGTTGGGTTTTCCATTTTGGGGCTAGCAAAACACGGGCTGCCATAGTGGCATACATAAATAACCTTTCTTGACACCTGGGAATTTCCATCTGAATTATCCCCAACAAAAAGGACTCTGTTTTTTGTTTTGTTTTTGGAAAGGTGCTTTTAAACATTTTCTTCATTGAAAAATATGTTTAAAAGGACCCACTTCTTACAGTGGACAAAGCTGATCTTCTTGAACATTACCCCCCTCTTCTTTTTGTCCCCCTCTCTTATCTCTGTCTCTTTGGGTAGTAAGTATCCGAAACTGTCTGATAGCTGGGGTTTCTTACCTCTCTGTGCATCTTATCTTCGGACCCTGCTTCTCTGCTCACACACGGCTGGCCATTTCAGTCAGAGGTAAACTGACAGCCGCTGTGCCCACATACTGCAGCTACCCACCTCAAGAAGAGAAGTGAGATGGTGCCCATCTGCTCTTGCCCCTCTCAGTAAAAGACAAAGAGGCACTGTGCCAGTAGTACTGCTGCTGTCTAGGACAGTGTGAGAGACACTGGGCACCGTGATCCTCCCCTGGCTGTAGGAGAGAGGCTAGCCATTGTGACCTCATTCTGATGCTCCCCT
>JAXCMG010000103.1:634357-654085 GCA_034642415.1 Podarcis siculus
CGGCCTGTAGGAGAGAGGCTAGCCATTGTGACCTCATTCTGATGCTCTCCTCCCTGTAGAGGAGAAACTGGCCATTGTGATTCAATTCTGATGCCGCCTGCTGCTAGAAGAGAAACCAGCCATTGTGACTTCCAAGGTCACTGTGACCTTCTGTTGATGCTGCTTTCCAGAAGAGGAGAGCCTGGCTTCTGTGATCTTGTGCTGGCACATTTTGTCTGAAGGAAAGAAACTGGTGATTGTAACTTAATGATGATTTTCCTACCTAAAAAGCAGAGGCTGGGTGTTGTGACCTTTCGCTGATGCGCCCTGCCTGGAAGGGAGAGGCCTTGACATTATGTCTTCACACGAATGCACCTTACAGACTCACATGGCCTTGTACGGATTCTGCCCACCTGAAAAAGAGAGAAACTAAGCAACATGCCCTCCCACAATGGCTGTTGGTCCACATTTTCAATGGGGTATGCAGCAGGTCTCTGACAGAGGGCCCAGCTCAGTCAAATTGGTCTCTGCTATGACATAATTATTATCAAAGTGCTTGCTGAATAAGGCTTCTTAAGACTTAGAATCTCCTCTCCTGCCTGTAAAACAGCATTTTTTGTTGGCTGATGTGTAAATGGAAAGTGTCACTTCACAATTGCAAATATGCTCTTTATGTTTCCATGACTTTCTCAATGACAAAAATGATCTTCCCAATAATAATAATGTTGTCCACAATGTCAGTAAAAGCTGAATTTGCAATCCTCTTACGCCTAACTTTGGGTATGATGAGATCAGACAGCCATTTGCCAACCGTTGTCACCCTAAAGCTCTTTTAAAATAAACTTCAAAGAGGAGGTGTTGGTTCTGAGAAAGCAAATCACAGAGGTGGGTGATGCATAGCTAATTTTCCCCCTGCTGCTGTTTCAAGTGCAACTGAGTAATAGACCAGGTAATTCTGAAACTGTCTCCTTTTGATAACTCAGGTGTCATAATTTCTGGACATACATTAAAACCAGCTCAAAAGTTGACACGGTGTGTCTAGGTGCATTTGCTTTTGACAAGCTAAGCTGCACCTCGACCTGTCAAAGTAGCCACAAAGTCATTCTCTCTCCCTCTCTAAAACAAACTTTATTAGATTTCTGTCCAAAGAAAGACTGGTGAGGATGAAACAATTTTTGAAAAGAAAAATAAGGCTACCTTCCCCTTTTATAAACAGCTAGATATCAAGAATAAACTTTGCATGCATGATGGATGTTGGGTACTGAAGAATCCAGGACATAGAAAAAAATCCATGGAGCCAACCTGGTGGTCCTACGAGTTGTGCATCCATACAGCCCCAAACTTGCTGCTACCCTGCCCCACCCCCATTCAGGTAAGCTGTAGTGACACCAGTGTCAGGAAGACAGCTCCACCCCACCCTTAACTTCTGCTTGGTCAGTTGGTCCAGTAGAAAGAGAGAAAGCAGAGACAGAGCTTCACAGAAAGGCTCCTAATTAGAGGGGTAGGAAAAGAAGCATCTAAGGACAGAATAAGAGAGATTTTGGATGTAAATTGGAGAGAGGGTAGGTGGAAGGAAGGGGAAGAGAGGGAGATCAAGTGTATCAAAGGCAGCAGAGAGGTCAAGGAGAATGAGGGCCAAGCAACTGATTTCATGGAGGAAGACCCACCAGAAATGAGCTGCTGTGCTCATTAGGTGTCAGGGACCGTGCTGAGGAGGGCTGCACTGAGGAGGAATGGTAGGAGACTTCCCCTCCCCCTGCTCCTGAACAGGATCCTGAATCTTCCCAGGAGCAGTGGGACAGTATAGATTTGGAACAGTGGTTTGCAGAGGGACATAGTTCAGAAGACAGAAGTTGGGAAGAATTGGGTGGTGAACAGCTAGGAGAAGAAGAACTGGGAGGGAGAGAGAGAGAGAGAGAGAGAGAGAGCAGACTCACTTTCACTGGAAAGTGTCCATCCGCTCAGCCCAAGGTCAAGGAGAGCAGATAAGGTGGCAGCACAGAAAGCACAGTGATTGCGAGATCAGGTTGCAAGATGCGGAAGTGATGTGGGTGACAAGGGAGGAAGTGGGTGAAATCCTTAATTGGGAGCACCTTCATTCCTAGGAATGGTTTCTTTGTTCTCTCGCTGTGATCATTAAAATCTCTAACTGGTAAGAGATTCCTTTCGCTTTGTTCTGTTTATCTACTGCCAAGGGGAGGGGGGTGGGAAGGAAACTGAGTCCCTGAAGCCTGGCATTAGGCCAAAAAACTCTTCCAAGTCTGTGGAGATTTTGTTTTTGCTAATAAAGAGTTAACTCCAACTGTGGACTGTGTGATTACTGATTGGCATGCTCTGTGACACCAATTAGCAGTGTCTCTCCAGGGTTTTGGACAATGGACATTTTCAGCCCTGCCAGGAGATGCTAGGGACCTTCTGCATGCAAAGCACTCAGCCCTTGCCCAGTTTTGAGAAGACTCTCTTTCATCCAGACTTCTGGAAGGGAGGCACTAATAATCTGCCCCAGCAAAAGCGAGCTTTTAAAATGCTCTCTGTGTTTGGTTATTGTATTTGCAGAGAGCTATGCAGCCTCGTGAAATGGCCTCAATAGTTCACCTTAGCTGCAACGTGCATTTCCGAAACCAAAGCATATAACTAATTCAATAGGAAGCAAATGGGACTGAAGAAGTTTTAAGAAGCAAGTTATATACTGTTACAAAAGATATATTCAGCCGCTTGGCCACAGAAGTCAATAAAGCTATGATGAATTACAGCAGCTGAAGGTCTAACCTGTATAGCTTTATGTACTTTAGCTGTGTTATTTGAAATATGCCCTTTACATACTTGGGGTTTATTGAAAAATACACAATAATTTTCATAACCACGGCTTGTAATTCTTAGGATTTTCATGGGACTTCTTGTTCCAGGATTTTGTTTGAAATGTATTTATTTTTCATCCCTGAGGGTCATGCTGGGAAAGTTAAAAGAAAAACAAGGCACCATTTGGCAGATATTATTCTTCGGTGCTGCAGAGCTTTTTGGTGGGTAAAAAGCAATTAGAAAGTTGCACCTGAATTCAGTTTTTGCTACACACATTTGCTATACACATAATGAGCAACATGTAAAGAATAGGAATGTTTCTTCAACAATTAATTCTTAATTGCTGGTTCACACATGCATGGTCATCATATATTGATTCTAATATAAAAAAATGTCATAAGTATGGCTGGTCTGTCACAGTTGGAACAGTCACAGCACCTGACACCACCCCAAACTTTTCAACTGAGTCAATTCACGCCTCCAACTGCAAGGCTGAAATTACACATGACCCGAGCCATAGAATCATGGAGGAGACCTTGGAAGACACCCAGCCCAGTGTAGGATCTGCAATGTAAGCCTTCCTCAACCTCATGCCCTACAGATGGTTTAGACTTCAATTCCAGTCATCCCTACCCATAGGGATGCAATGATTCTTCAACATGAACTTCGTTGGACTGGTCATGTGGTGTGGATGCCTGATTATCGTCTTCCAAAGCAACTATTCTACTCCAAACTTGAAACTGGAAAGTGTAATGCTGATGGTCAACAAAAGAGGTTTAAAGACTCTCAGGGCAAATCTAAAGAAATGTAGTATAAACACCAACAACTGGGAGACACTGGTCTGCGAGCGCTCCAATTGGAGAACAGCCTTTACCAAAGGCGTCATGGGCTTTGAAGACACTTTAACGCAGGACAAAAGGGAGAAATGTGCTAAGAGAAAGGCACGCTTGGCAAACCCTCACCATGATCAACTTTCGCCCAGAAACCTCTGTCCCCAATGTGGAAGGACATGTGGATCCAGAATTGGCCTCCACAGTCACTTACGGACTCACTGTTAAAACCGTGTTCAAGGAAGATAACCTCACTCGGCTACGAGTGATTGCCAAAGAAGATGCTGGCTAGGGCTGATGCGAGTTGTAGTCCAAAACATATGAGAGATATCAGGTCAAAGAGTGTTGAGCTATAGCATTCCTGACTGACAACCACCCAGCTTCTTGCCTTCAATGGAGGAGAGCTCACCACCTCGCCACCAATGGAGGAGAGTCTGACTGTGCCTCCTTCTTCTCAAAAAGTTGTCCTGGGCTATGATTCATAGACGCCAACTGTAACGGGCCCATGCCCCAATAAAATATTTGGACGACCACCCCCCAATATTGAGAGCAATCAGGGGGCAGTCAAGGCTGTGTGTGGAGCTGCATGTGGTGTGGCTTCAGTAGCTGTTGGCTCCTCTTCATCCCGAGGGAAAGGAAGGGGGAAGCAGCCCCAGGCTGCTGGTGGTGGTAGGAAGAAGAGGAGGCGGCTAAACGCCAGAGAGGAGGGGCCAGCAGCCATTGCAGCCATGCTGCTGCTGCCTTTGGCTCCACCCCTTGGCTCCTCCCAGCATCCCATCATGCATGTGTCATTGTCCCCCCCATCTTCTGCTCAAGTTGGCACCTCTGCTATGAATGCCTTGCTGCACATTATGGTGCCTGGATCAGGGCCATGGTATGTGCTGCTGCTGCTAAAGTGACCAGACTAGGCATTTTCAGCTTATCACCATCGCAACAACTTTTCGCTAAGAAAGAAGAATAAATCAGTTCTCAGGCTGGAGGGGAAGTGACCCTCTCACTATAGTCATGACTACCCACCCATCACGTTTTAGGACATGAGAACTGCAAAAGACAGATTTGCAAAATACATTTCCTAGGGTTGCCATGTTTCAAAAAGGAAAAATCAGAACACCCCAGAAGTTTTTTTTAAGGAAGATCCCAATTTTCCCCCTGGAAAACCCGAAGAAATTGAAACATGATTTTTTGATTGACTTGCCTAAGATCCAGGACAAAGCACCGCATTTTGGAAATTCCCCCTGGACATCAATTACACCTTTGAAATCCCGGTAATGTCCGGGAAAATCCGGACGTATGGCAGCCCTATGTTTCCTACAGTGTTCAACACTAAAGATACTTCAGAAAGGAAGAGACTGAATCCATTTGCAGCTTGATGAACTCTGTTGTCACCTTGTGGCAAGCTCTGCTTCAGCATGGAGAGCTTCATCTTGACACATCATCTAGGCACATTACATCTTGGAAGACGGGGAGGAAACCCCACCGTTTTATCAGCTTCATGCTGATATGGTTATTTAGCAGAGGTTTCAGACATATTCAAAATGATTCATTTACTGCCCTTGACATGGGATAAGTTGCGACTGCTACGCAGTCTTTTAGCAGTCTTGCTAAAAGGTGAGCTGCAGAAGACCAATTTTCAAATAGGGTTTACTTATTCATTAGGCTGATCAAATCAGGCTTTTCCAGAGCCGTCTAGTTAGTAAATGCAAAATGGCTAAGGGGTACACATTTGAAGTTGCATAGTACACACAAGGTGAATAGCACGTGACTTTAGTTTGCTTGCTTCTTTATTTATTTTTGGTTTCCCCCCCGCCCCCCGAAAAGCATGCAAACAAAATCATAAACCAGCATTAGGATGTCAAAAGAACAGGAAAGTTATAACACTTTCCTATTTACAGATGGAACTGAAATCGCATCAGTTTCCACATACGGCTCCTTCGTCAGCTAGAGGTAAAAAGTTAAAAGACCCCTGGAGAGTTAAGTCCAGTCAAATATGACTATGGGGTTGTGGCATTCATCTTGTTTTTCAGGCTGAGGGAACCGGCGTTTGTCCACAGACAGCTTTCTGGGTCCTGTGGCTGGCGTGACTTAACCACTTCTGGTGCAACAGAACAACGTGACTAAAGCCAGAGCACACGGAAACACCATGTACCTTCCCGCTGGAGCGGTACCTATTTATCTACTTGCACTGGCGTGTTTTCAAACTGCTAGGTTGGCAGGAGCTGGGACAGAGCAAAGAGATCTCACCCTGTTGCGGGGATTCAAATCGCCAACCTTCCAATCAGCAAGCCCCAGAGGCTTAGTGGTTTGAACCACAGCGCCACCTGCGTCCCTTTACCTCAGCTAGAGGTATGCATCAACAAGCCTATTATCTGTGTCTCTATTTGTTCTCTACCATGACTAGTGTAGCTAATATTTAAAGGCAAAGGCAAATTTTTAGGAATTTAAAGAGATGGAAGAGAAATTCATACCTCCAGAAATCTGACCATGCAGACTTAAACATAGCTATGTCTCTTAATTCTATGTTTCTAATTAAGTAATGTGTTCTAAAATGCATATATTATGGGACAACAACATAGAAAATGCACTATATTAAAGCAAAATATTTGCATATTATGCAGAATTACCTGTACAAATCAAATGTGTGTATTAGAAATGCACACTAAAATGCTGGCAGATTTTCAGGAAGAAATTTGTTATATATATAAATCACAAACTGTTATGGAATACAGCAAACTAAAGTTGAGGATAGAAAAATGAGAAAGTGAGGGAAACCAGCTTTGACAGATTCATGCATCCCTATAGATTACAAAATAATAATAATAATAACATGAAGCCATGTACATTTTGAGCTGTATTCAGCTCTTCTCTTCTGGGATAATATGAAAAGTAAGCAATAACAAAAGAAGAATAAAAAGGGAAACGATACACTACAAAAGCTTTTCCTCTCAAATTGTCCACATTAGAGATTTTCTAGCAGGCAATGAAACCCCCCCCCAAACATTCAACCAGAGCAACATTATATATGCACAAGTGCGTGGCGAGTTCCCACCTCCCCATCGGAAATAAAGACACAAGACACCAATATTTTAGGTTAATGGGTGAAAATAGGCCACAACTTTATTGATTACAGGAATTGAGTAGTATTGGCTTAGGCATTGGTCCTATCGACTAACCGGCTTCAGCCTGCTTGCTTGAAGACTGGCAAGGGTTAACTGCCAGTAGGGGGAGTCCTGCTGATGCACATCAACTAGGAGCTCCCCCCGGGGTCACCGCTCAGGGGCGTGCCTTAGGCCCACACCTCCATAGGCTTCGGACAGGGCGATGCACCCCGGAATCCTTTACCGGACCACCCTTCGATATGGAGGAAGGTGATGGCGCTTCCTCTCCCCCTCTCATCTGCATAACAATACCCTCACCAATGCCTAACCACCAATGCTGAGGAAGTTGTGACGATTTGCTACGAGGTAGGCGAAAAACCGAATGGCTGGTGCCAATTTGCCAAGTGGAAAAAATTCCTACAAGGCCCCTTGATGGCGACCATCCGAAGTCCATAGCAATGTCAGAGAGCCAAACCTAAAGGGTGGGAGGGTGGGAAACCGGGGCAGCTGGAGCGAAGAAAGAGGGAAATCCTCGGCCACGCCAGCACTAAATAGCGCAGGCCACGCCTCCCAGGCCAGCTGATTGGCTGGCAAAGGAGATGACGCGTCCGAGGATTCCCCCAGTCTCGCGGGGGCTGTAAGCCAGCCCCTGCACACATTGGGAGGGCGTGAAGCCCGCAACCCCGCCTCCTCTCCAGCTCGGAAGTGGCTTTAACATGAACACCAGCCTTAAGATAAACAGAATGTGTTTGGTGAAATTTCCCAACTTTAAGTAGGAATGTTAGAATGCAGAACCGACAGCCAAAGTGGCTTTAAATAATTAACAGTGCAATGCTAAACATATTTACACAGAAGCAAGACCTAGTGCATTCAATCTGACTTCTTTCTGAGTAGACATGCAGAGAATTGTGTTGTAAATCACTTTTCTTTCTCAAACAAAAGAGAGAACTTTGCCTGGAAAATGGGTATTCATCCCCAATCGAGCTAATGATGTAGTTGAGAAAGGGTGTTCCATTAACAGCTTCCCGGCAGACCAATCTTTCTCTGTCTCTCTCTCACACTTTCAATAACACAATTTTTTGTTGAATAATTCTTAGGACTGCTTAGAAGTAATTGTGGTGGATGAATGAACACACTAAATGGAAACTGCATCACTTGTGCGCAATGATTCAAGCTGTCCTAGAATGGGTGCATCTTAAGAAGAGCTGCAGGGAAATGCTTCCGTGATAAGAGTGAATAGCAAAGGTAATAACATGATGAAATGCTGTACCTTCGAGGGGAATTATTCAATTTAAGCCTTTACATAGAATATTCCGGGTGCCCATCTGAATGACATAAGCTGTGCTGCCTTGTGTTATCAGGAGATAATGCGGTTGTGACAATTTGCTCAGTGGCAAGAATCCATTGCCTGGTTCCCACAGGCAAAATGGCGTGCCGAGATGATCTCCCAGTGTTTAGGAAAGCAACGTGTACAGAATTAACTTTGGCTCTTGGGTTTCTGCAGATGGGAGAGTAAACTGCAAGTGCTTGACAGAGCACTGTCTAGACCTGAGTTTTTACCAGCACTGTTATTAGCTGACATTCAGGCATATTCCTGAAAATAATTGTTCTGCCATAAAAGCCAACTTCCCCCCCCTTTTTTAATCCCTCAATGGCTGCTTAAAATACCTAGAATTAAAAAGGTAATAGCTGACCAGATTCTCCTTCTTTAGGTTGTCAGACTAATAACACTGCCAATAATAGCTCAGGTTTATATTTCAGAAATTGAAACCCTAACTTTACTACTCCAGGAGCTTGCTCCCAAAGTCGTCCCTAACAATCCCATCCAAAATGACGACCAGTGAGTTTGTATTCTCCATATACTGAAACCTAAAGACAAGACACAGTGGTACCTTGGGTTACAGATGCTGCAGGTTAAAGACGCTTCAGGTTACAGACTCCGCTAACCCAGAAACAGTACCTCGGATTATGAACTTTGCTTCAGGATGAGAACAGAAATCGTGCTCTGGTGGTGTGGCGGCAGCAGCAGGAGGCCCCATTAGCTAAAGTGGTGCTTCAGGTTAAGAACAGTTTCAGGTTAAGAACAGACCTCTGGAACGAATTAAGTTCTTAACCCAGGGTACCACGGTATACCCATTCTCATCCAGTTAAGTACAGTACATGTGCACCATTGGTCAAATAATCAGTGATAGTGATGCTCAGCAATTTCGAGGAGGAAGGCATAGGTCCATTGTCAAACAGTTACATAATGCTATGACAGATCATATAAATTAATTCGTGCAGCCCAGCCCTTAATGACTCAACATGTTATAAATATTTTTGCAATGCCGGATATAACATTGTTACATGGGCAGCCCAGCTGCCTAGACAACCACTTTAAATGCGTCACAAGGGAATGCTGTTCTATTGAGATATCGTTCTCAGATGCTCTTCAAGCTGTGGCTCATCCAGCACTTGTCCTATCTTGGGATATGCTGAAGCCTAATGGATTAATTTAAGACTGGGATAAAGTAGGATGACAAATGGAGCCAGTGAACCACAATCTTTTCACTCATGGAGGCATGATCTTTGCTTGCCCTGAGTTTGGGAAGAGATGTGTGGAGGAACCGTTTTTCCAACCCCTCCAACAAACATATATTTCTAACATGCTTAGCATTTAACCTTGTAGAGCATTGTGGATTTTTTAAAGGGCTTCTAGAAAGACTGCGGGGTTAATTCATTCATTCATATTATTTAGCGGATCTGAAACTATTCTTTAGCAAACACTTTTGGCAATTCTGAAGACTGGCTTTTTGTTTCAATGGGTTTGCCTATTTCTTTGGATCTTCCTTTACTGTCACTTGGCCAAATCAATGTCATCTGATAGGCTGAACAGATTATGACCCTTGATTGGGTGAGAGCCCCCATGTGACTAATTTAGGGAGGAGAAGCAGAGGGCAATATACAAGCCATATTGGCTGTGGCTTTTGCACACACACACACACACACACACACACACACACACACACGATTTGGAACTGCTTAGTTAAATGTTTCCACTTCCGCCTTTCTTTATAACACAGTTGGGATTTCAAATGAATGTTGTGAGCATATCTGACAGTTTTAAGAACATTCTAGATGGAATAATTCTAAGGAGTGTGCAATTCACTTGTTTTTCATATATCGTGAATAAAGTATCATATACTTACTATCTATCTCTCTATCTATCTATCATCTATCTATCTATCATCTATCTTCTAGGGCTACTTGTGTGAAGTGCCTTTTGTACAACTTCTGCCTTATCTGAGAGCTGGTTCTCCATGAAACTGGAGAACTGCAAGCACAGTTGTTCTTAGCAGGATAATGATGATTTATTCGATTTGTGCATCGCCTACACAAAAGCCTCTAGGCGACATACAAATAAGAAATATGATTTAAAATACACAAATACAATTACATCTCATATAAAAACATCAATGACCCACCCATCCATTACACAAAACAATAGATGGGAGGGGGGAATGCTTCCCCGTACTAGAAACAACAATAGCAACCACGATAAAACTGTCATTGAGAGGGAGATGTTAGCCGTAAACCCTGAAATCCTTCCCTCTTTGTAAACTGGAAATTACTAACACACACAGACACGTATGGGGGGTGGGGACTGTCTCTGCATAACGCTGAAAGGATTGTACAGAAGATACCAAGTAAATTTCCCTGGGGAAGAGTGTTGCATAGGCAGGGAGTCACCCCTTTTTCTTGTTGACACATTTCACATTTGTGACAGAGGAGCCACTGTGAGAAGGGCTCTGTAGATGATCTTAAGGCCTGGGTAGTCAAGTAATACTTACAATGAATTATGTATTTTATGGATTGTTTAATATATTTATAGTGTAACCTGCCCTGGGGTCATAAAATACAAATGGTGGAATTTAAGGATCATCATCATCAACAACAACAACAACAACAATTGATTTTCATTCAGGTAAGGTAAAGGTAAAGGGACCCCTGACCATTAGGTGCAGTCATGACCGACTCTGGGGTTGCGGGGCTCATCTCGCTTTATTGGCCAAAGGAGCCAATGTACAGCTTCTGGGTCATGTGGCCAGCATGACTAAGCCGCTTCTGGCGAACCAGAGCAGTGCATGGAAACGCCGTTTACCTTCCCGCCAGAGCGGTACTTATTTATCTACTTGCACTTTGACGTGCTTTTGAACTGCTAGGTTGGCAGGAGCAGGGACCGAGCCACGGGAGCTCACCCTGTCGTGGGGATTTTAACCGCTGACCTTCTGATCGGCAAGTCCAAGCTCTGTGGTTTAACCCACAGCACCACCCGCGTTCAGGGGTCAAATCATATAATGTTTTATAGGTTAAAGACAACACTTTGCATTGGGCCTGAAAACACACTGGCAGCCAGTGAATACACCTGCCACAATATGTTCAAAATGCAGGGTCCCATGAGTAAACATGCTGCCATTTGGAGTGGCCTGGTGGACTTAATTCAGCTCATAAGTTGGATGTTGCCCATCCCTGCAGTGTAGAATGCATTGACTCTCCTTAGTGACTTTAGATATTATCTTATATCTAAATGGGAATCAATGCAGGAATACAAAACCCACAGCCTCCCATGCCAAGATATACTGGCAAATTAAAATAGCTGAACGGAAATGGATGGACCTAAGAGTTATTGGTCTGCTTAATATGCTCATCTCTCTAATGACCTCAACAAATATAATGGATCTAGGATCTGATATGTTTTTGCTGCTTGTCTCTTTAGATTTAATAGTCAGTTGATCAGGAGAAGAATAGAGAGAATGCACAATGAAAGTCAATCAAAGCTAATCAAACAGCCTTTAAAAAATCTATTCAGTTTCTTCTTTTGAAACTTCCTAGCTGCTGCCGCTGCTGCCAAGGAAGCAGAACATAGCCAAGACATCATAAACACGGCTTTATTCACATCCATCTCATGAAGACCTAGCCAACTCCTGTTGCAACCAGGAGCTGAATGGGTGTTCTGCTTGAGCGGTAGGACTGCCAGCTCAGAATCATCACACACTTTGTGGGTCTGCTTAACATGTTATGAATTTTCTTTGTGGAAAGTGCTGCTGTGTAGCACCTGTCAAATGTATGAAGAAGTGCTTATCAGACGCCAGGATGACACTGGCTACTATAATGGAAAAGGCTCTACACCATGCTCCCTGTGATCTAATCACAATAAACAGCATAATGTTGAACAAGGCTCCTCCAAATCATTTTATCATGGAGACTCAACTCCAGGCCCTATGAGATAGTACTGCTTATCCAAACCATTTCAACATAGTCTGTGGTACAGAGCGGTCACTGAAATTTCCTTGGATGGTAGGCAGCCTGCACTGGAGGAAGTGAGACCCACATTCATGTCAGTGGTTTGGTCCTATCTTCCAGTGGTTATTATGTTTCTATAGGGTAGCACTGTGGTTTAAACCACTGAGCCTCTTGGGCTTTTGATTGTAAGGCTGGCAGTTCAAATCTGTGTGACGGGGTGAGCTCCCGTTGCTCTGTCCCAGCTCCTGCCAACCTAGCAGTTCGAAAGCATACCAATGCATGTAGATAAATAGGTACCACTGCGGTGGAAAGGTAAATGGCGTTTCCATGCACTCTGGCACTTGTCATGGTGTCCCGTCGCAGCAGAAGTGGTTTCATCATGCTGGCCACATGACCCATAAAAGCTGTCTGCAGACAAACGCTGGATCCCTTGGCCTGAAAGCAGAGATGAGCACCGCACCCCATAGTCAAATTCGACTGGACTTAAATGTCCAGGGATCCTTTACCTCTACCTATTATGTTCCTATCTGCTCAACAGATTGGTTCCAGAACAGTGTGGTACCCATGGCAATTGTGTTCTGAGATGAAGCTGAGCTCTACATTTAAATGCTGGGATACTTGTTAGGAATTTGCAGGGAGATGGTATCAATCAATATGAGATCTCGTGCCAGCACTGTTTTGAGTGTTGGCTCAGAAGCAAAGGCCTGTGTTTTGATTGCCTTGCGGTGGAGTTTATGTATAGTGCTTAATGTGGCTGGTTGGTTTATTGGCATTTAGTGTGGGCAGGTAAGAAGTTTAGATAATGGCCAGCAGTTTGAGGTGTGTTGGGTAGACCTTACTCTACTAACCAACCACTATTGTTGACCGGCTGAGGAAGGGGATGCTTGGTGTGATGATCTTGGAGCCTGTCAGGCGCCAGCTGATGATCACTGAGTACCAGGTTGGGGCTGGGGCTGGGGCTGGCACCTGTCAGGTCAAACACCTAGGGCTTCCTTTATGAAAAATGGTTTTGCCTCCCTTCACAATAGCTTGGGTGAAGGAGGCACAAGATTTTGTTTGGCTTGGTGCATGTTGTCTGTGTTATATTTTCATGAATATGTCTTTTTACCATAGCCATGTGTAGAGTCTTTATCCTAGGTATGGGGCAAATTGAAGCTACCGAGCCGCAATTTTGATGGTTAAAAATGAATAAACAAAAAGGGTGTATTATGTTCTGTTTCAAAGGGGCCAAGTACTGGTGGTGGAAGGAACTTTGTGGTAGCTGCCTGGAAAGACAGACCATATAGAAAAGTAAAAGAAAATGATCCGAGAAACTCATGTGTGACTTAGGGGTGGCATCAACAAGGCAGGTTGTGCCATCTTTTTTAAATGGTGGTTTAACCAAGCAGCTATCCTGAACTATTATATGTAATTGGAGTCTCACCATTTGGGATTAGGATTGCAGCAAGCACCGTAATTTCTCAAATGAATATCTCTATTTTTCAAAAAATCGATGGCATAAATAATGGGGGGACGTATTGGCTTCACATAAGCATATGTTACTGAGCACAAAAGCTTTAATCAGGAAATGATGGATAACCATATTTAAGCAGAGTATTAGCCTAATGACGTATGAAAGTGTAGTGTAGTTAAGTTATATTCAAATTTATTCTTTTAAAAGTCCTTGCTTTTTCAAGTCACGATCACTTCATCCTTGTCCCCATGGATTAGTTCTCACTGTTAAACTAGCATTTGGCTTGCTCCATTTGAGACTGCAGGTGGGAGATGACATATTTGAATCTGAGTCACCAAGTGCAGGCTGAAGTGGTGCAGTCATATAACCATAAAACTAGGCATATAGGAGTTAGTAATCTGGTTTGGATGTCTTCCATTAGATGCATAGATTCTGAATCATTAGTCTTATCCACAAGCACTGATATTTTCCGTTATATATGAAATAACCTTAGTTCTGAACTTTGAGTTAGCAACTTATTAAGATTCGCATGAGCTATTTAAGGGTATTAATAACACCCAGTTTACTATACAGTAGTACCTCGGGTTAAGAACTTAATTCATTCTGGAAGTCCGTTCTTAACCTGCAACTGTTCTTAACCTGAGATTCTGCTTCAGCTAAAGGGGCCTCCCGCTGCCACCCCGCACGATTTCTATTCTCATCCTGAAGCAAAGTTCTTAACCCGAGGTACTATTTCTGGGTTAGCGGAGTCTGTAACCTAAAGCGTCTGTAACCTGAAGCATCTGTAACCCGAGGTACCACTGTAATGGTAAACCCTTATAGGTTGTTCCCAAACTGAAGATAATGCCAATTATAGAAATCAGAGTGTATTTTGTCTTGATCCAAGTGAAGTATGACCCATTTAAGAGTAGAAGTATCTACATAATTTGCATATCAAAACTGTGCTAAGTATTCTTCAGTTTAAATGCTGGGTAGAAACTAGCAATTTCATTGGGGTGGCACACTGTCCCCTATAACTAAGATTGTGTGAATTTTGCACAATTTCTTTTTCTCTCTCTTTCAGGTCAGCTTGTTTCTTCTCTCTTCCTGGATTAGTCATATGGGTCAAAGATCATCCAGTGGACATGATGACATCACAGCACCATTGGGTAGTGAGAGGTTGGCTGCAGAACATTTTGCTTTAGATGACTCAAGGAAATGGTTCATAAAAGTTGTTCATAAAATACAATTCCATAAAAGCTGTTCTTAAAATATGACCCCAAAGGTTTTCCTAACTGCTGATTTTTGAAAATATTAAATAGAACAGACACAACATTTTCTTCCAGTAGGGTCTGTAAGACAGGAGTGTGACCCCCTAATGATGATGAACTACCATAATCCCTGACCATTAGCGGGTGTTTATGGTAAGGTAAAGGTAAAGGGACCCCTGTCCATTAGGTCCAGTCATGACTGACTCTGGGGTTGCGGGGCTCATCTCGCTTTACTGGCCGAGGGAGCCAGCATACAGCTTCTGGGTCATGTGGCCAGCATGACTAAGCTGCTTTGGGTGAATCAGAGCAGCGCACAGAAACGCCATTTACCTTCCCGCCAGAGTGGTACCTATTTATCTACTTGCACTTTGACATGCTTTCGAACTGCTAGGTTGGCAGGAGCAGGGACTGAACAACAGGAGCTCACCCAGTCACGGGGAGTCGAACCGCTGACCTTCTGATTGGCAAGTCCTAGGCTCTGTGGTTTAACCCACAGCGCCACCCGCGCCTTGGTGTTTATGGTAGGAGGAGTCTAATAACTTCTGAAGAGCCACATCTTCTCTACCCTGCTCTCAGAGAATTGCATGTCAAGGCCCCAAGCGGGCCTCCATAAGAAATAAATTCACACTGACACAGAATTTTGGTTTAGGGGTAATGGGCAAAATTTAGGCCACAACTTTATTGATTACAGCAAATGTGAGTGGTATTGGCTTAGGTATTGGCAATATACTATATCTGACTCCTGCCCACCTTGCAGGGAGTCATGAAAGGGTAAACCACCAAAAGAGGTAGCCACATTGGGGGAACCCGCCTGCAGGTCTCCTCGGTGTTCCCAGAGGCCTGGCATGGCCCTAGCCCCTCAAGCGGACTTCAGACAGGATCCAGGCCCCGGATTCCTTTAACTGAATACCCTTGGATGTAGAGGGGCAGGCGATGGCCGACCTCCCCTCCCCCACAATGCCTAACTGCCAAACCTTACAAAGTTGTGACGATTGCTAAGAGATAGGCGAAAACCCAGTGGCCAATGCCAATCTACCAAATGGAAAAATTCCTACCCGCCCCTAGTCCCAAGACAGGCGACCAACCAAAGTCCAAAGCAAGGCCAGAGGACACCTAAAATAAAATGGCGGGTGTGCGGGTGTTTGGCAGTGCAAAGCAGGTGCACAGCACACGACACGCTGCCGCTTATATACCTCCCCACGATCACACCACTCAAAGTGATTGACCAAGGAGGCCTGGGGTGATTGTGGGGTCACCCTGGCGTGGGTGGAATGAGTCTTTGCATGCCGGGGTGACGGAGCGTGGAGCTGTGTTGAGGGCCTGCCCTCAACCAGGACCACCTTTTAAGATGATCCAACTTGCAATGCAAGTTCCTATTTCATCGGTGTTTGGCAAGACCAAAAACCATGTTTTTCACAGTCCTATTCATTGCTGGAAGTGCTCTGTGCCCTGTTCAGATTTTGTCCACCTGCAGCAAAGATATCAAATGGCACAAAGACTCAGGTTTTAGGGGCTGCATCTCAGTGGGTTATAACTTGCCTTTGAACCATATAATGGCAGCTTTATTTAACAGAATACAACAGTCTTTGTTTCTTAAACCTGTTATAATAAATTTATTACTGGTTTTAAATACAGCCTGGATCTGTGACTAAAACCCCCTAACTTCTCCTGTCACAAGAAAGCAGCAGGTGGCATCAATGGAAACAGAAAAAATAAGTGATTTAATTGATCCAAGATATGGATCTGTTTGATCTACTAAATTGATGCTATTTATTAGCTACTGGAACACATAATGCCATCATATAAGAATAGAAATGAATTTATTTTTGTAATGACCCTGTTTTTGTATTGCCTTATGATACCAAAATAGATGATTAATAATAGATTATTTTGCATAAATATGTTAATTGATTATTTTGCATAAATATGCAACACGGTGAAATGGACTAACTAGCATAACTTGGATTGTATCAAGTTATGTCACATGAACCCTCAAATATGTAAACTTCAAGGGAATGAAATTGGCTTAAATCCAGATCCCCCTTCTTAAACAAAATATCTGTGGATCAGGGTGCTCATTACCATTTTTAAGTGGAGGGATTTTAATTGAATTTAATGTTTCTTTCTATGAAAAGATTAATAGAGTGCTCAGCTAATTGACTAGCTGGCTCAGTTTACTGTTTACAACAAGTAGCATGATTATAATGAAGTGCACACTGGAAAGGAAAACAAAGAACTTTGATTTGCCTGGAACTAGGATGCTATTTTTAGTACCATTGTAATTAAAAGACTAAGGATCCCCGCTCCCCCCCCCCCCCGGTATTTGTAACGGTTAGATTTTCATTGGTTCGCTAGGACTCAGGTAATGAAAGGACGGCAGAAGAAGGCATATTACTAAGGCAGTAATGAGACTGCTCTGAAATTGTCGGTGTGGGGGGCATAAGGGTTTTTTAGCTCCAGAATTCCCAAACTGTATGCACTGCAGCAAGGAATAAATAAATGAAATAATGAAAGGTTCCTGTGAGCCTAGAGTTGCCATATGTCCTCTTTTTCCAGGACATGTCCTCTTTTTCATGGGTAGAGTTGTCATCGTGACCCATAGTTAAAAGTAGAAGCTGGCAAATGTGTCCTCTTTTTTGCTCTTCAAAATATGGCAACCCCAGTTGACCGCCCTTCCCTGTAGCATCTTACAGTGTGTAAATGATCTTGCCGTGAAATTGGCTTAAATGTATAATTGGGTATGATTGGATCATTCAATCACTTTTGATGCAGAGATGCAGCTGTAATAACCACTCTCAAAGGAGTCAATCATATTGATTGATTATGAAACTGCAAGATATATATCAACAGTTACTTGCACATTGTTCTTCATGAGGTGAACAGACCTCAGTACAATGATCTGTTAAGTGATTGGTTCATCATATCCTTCAGCTTATTTTATGACGTCACATATTCTGTCCCATTTCCTTAATTTCTAATTACCCTTTAACATATTGTACAGTATTGCTAATTTTCAACTTCTCAGGGTTACTCTATAATAGTTCCTGTACCTTAGTGCTGTCACCTATTTCTCCTGCTTCATATTTTCTTCTTTATTAACTATATCAACTTTTTTATTAGCTTGGGCAGCTCTTCCTAAATGTACCAAATATTAACCTGGGTCCAAGTAAGTCCTATTCAGAATAGGCCAATTGAAATCAATAGACCTTAATTAGTCATGCCCATAAATCTATTCTGAGTATGGCCAACGTTGGATACAACCCATCACTGTTGATTATGTCAGAATATATGAAACCTGTCTCTTTTTGTGTCCATATAATTGTTGTTATTTAACTGCCAATTTGTTTTGATTAATTTATTGCATAAAATTCATACACTGCTTGATTGTTAAAAACACACACACCCTCAAAGCAGTTTACAAATGTCAAAATGGAATTTTTAAACAAATTCTTAACAAAATTTAGGAAACCTATTAAAGGTTTTCATATTCAGCTGAAACATTTCATATTTAAATCCAACAGTGAATTGATCCAGATTTAAAGCAGCCAATTGAAATCAATAGGTCATCTCTAATTAAGTCTGGGTTCCACCCAGTCACCTTTGTAGGTGCCAAGTCAGGTTAGCAGTACACAATATGATTGTTGCTGGACACTTTGTGTTTATGCTGGTGCTTTTTAAAACAAGCATTAAGTGTGACCGTAAAACACATGCGATTACACACATGGACAAAATCCTCCTAATCCCATTCAGTATGGGTCATGTTAAAAATGAATTAGTTTCAAGAACATGCAAAAGATATACAAGTCCCTTTAAACTTACACCTGAGCAGGCATGTATAGCAGTACACTGTTTTCTGATATGTAGGGTTGCCATATTTCAAAAAGTAAAAACCAGGACATCCTGAAAATTGTTGAGCTTTTTTTAAAAAGGAAACCACTGAAAGTTGTTGGTTTTTTTAAGACAAACCCCCAAATTGTTGTTACTCTTTTTTGATTGACTTGCCAAAGATCCAGGACAAACCACCACCTTCCCACCACACAGTAACGGAAATCCTGGTAATGTCCAGGACTATCCCAGACGTATATCAGCCCTCATTTTACTGCTGTTCCGATGTGTTTTATTGTCAGATAGTTCATTTCCCCATTGTTTTAATAGTGGATGCTCCTCTGAGGGCTTCAGCTGGAGGAGGGGCTATTGGATGCTTGAAATATATATATAAGCTAGCCCTAAGACAACGTGGTAAGTGGCCACCTACATATTAACATAGGGACACAGGTGGCGCTGTGGGTTAAACCACAGAGCCTAGGGATTGCCGATCAGAAGGTCGGCAGTTCGAATCCCCGCAATGGGGTGAGCTCCCATTGCTCGGTCCCTGCTCCTGCCAATCTAGCAGTTTGAAAGCACGTCAAAGTATGAGTAGATAAATAGGTACCGCTCCGGTGGGAAGGTAAATGGCATTTCCGTGTGCTGCCCTGGTTCGCCAGAAGCAGCTTAGTCATGCTGGCCACATGACCCAGAAGCTGTATGCTGGGTCCCTCGGCCAATAAAGCGAGATGAGCGCCGCAACCCCAGAGTCGGCCACGACTGGACCTAATGGTCAGGGGTCCCTTTACCTTTACATATTAACATGCTATCAGAATATTTTATGAAGTCAGGCTCACAAGATGGCACCTGCCAGCCAGTTTGTCTTTGCCCCACATTAGAATGGAGTGCTGATTACATGCTAACAAACAATTCAACCTAGTGTTTAATGAATGACCAGGTCTTCTGGGATTGTAGCAGCATCAGGGCTAGCACATTGTAAACCACAGCCCATGATCCCAATATTTTTATTGATTTTCATGTAAATACAAGAACAACATATAACTACAGTAGCTTGTCCAGTGGTACATTCTTATTAAGTTTCATATGCAGTACACAGTATACAAGCAATACGTTTAAGTATGTTTAAGTATTGTCAATTCAAGTATCCTCTCTGCAGAGATTCTTGTGTTGTGGTTCGAGGACCCGACCCAGGCGAAGTGAAATAACGACTCAAG
>JAXCMG010000103.1:671382-719354 GCA_034642415.1 Podarcis siculus
CTTCTTCTTCTTCTTCTTCTTCTTCTTCTTCTTCTTCTTCTTCTTCTCCACCTCTTCCTCATCCTCATCCTCCTCTTTGGCAATCACTCATAGCCAAATAAGATAGTCTTCCATGAACACGGTCTTAACAGTGAGTCTGTAAGTGACTGTGGAGGTCACTTCTGGATCCACACATCCTTCCACAGTGGGGACATAGGTTTCCAGGCAGGAGTTGATCACGGTGAGGGTTTGCCAAATGTGCTTTCCTCTTAGCACATTTCTCCCTTTCGTCCTGAGTTTGAATGTCTTCAAAGCCCACAACCCCTTTGGTAAAGAGTGTTCTCCAATTGAAGTGCTCGCAGGCCAGTGTTTCCCAGTTGTCGGTGTTTATCCTACTTTTTTTTTTAGATTTGCCTTGAGAGAGACTTTAAACCTCTTTTGTTGACCACCAGCATTACACTTTCCATTTTTAAGTTATTCTGAGTAGTTGCTTTGGAAGGCGATAATCAGGCATCCACACAACATGACCAGTCCAACGAAGTTGATGTTGAAGAATCATTGTTTTGACATTGGTGATCCTTGCTTCTTCCAGTACACTGGCCTTAGTTCACCTGTCTTTCCAAATGATATGTAAAAAATTTTTGGACACACCGTTGATGGAATCTTTCAACTCCTTTAGAAAGTCGTCATGTAGAATATAACATCATAAATACAAAACCATGTAAAAGGATCACATTAAGAAACAAAGACACACAATTTATAAAACAACAACTCTTTCTCCTCCTCCTCCTCCTCCTCCTCCTCCTCCTCCTCCTCCTCCTCCTTCTCCTTCTCCTTCTCCTTCTGTGATGGGGCTGCTGCTGGTCTGCCTAAGCCTAGCAGAAGGAAATCAAGCCTTTATAATAGTGTTTTTCACACTGCGTCACATGACTGAGTTGAATGGGCTTAGGATCCAGCCTAAGTCCCACTTCTCTGTTTCCACCCCTGCCATGTCCCTGGAATGGTCATTTTGGGGGGATTTACAATGCCTCAACAACCCAAGGGCATGCTTTGCGGGGAACTGGCTTCAGGCACCAGGCCCACTGGCAGACCAAATCCGTGTTGCAAAGATGTCTGTAAACATGACCTAAAGGCTAGCAACACCAACCCCATTGTGCGGGAATCCCTAGCAGACGACCTCAGTGCCTGAAACAGGCAGTCAGGTCCTGTTTCCACTGCAGTGACCAGAGGAGGAAGGACTGCTGGGAGGAGATCAGACGGAAGAAACACCATGGTACACTTGAACTGGTACAAGCAGAAGCCTTCATTTGCCCCCGCTGCAATAAAACAGGTCAAAGGGGATGTTATGTACTGAGTTGAATAGGATCCAAAATGCAGCAGTCTGATTGGTCCTAGAACAATGCAGCAGTATGATTGGTCCGCAGGAGCCACCCAATCCAGCTCCAGGTGGAAGTGAATCCACAACCTGATTGGCCTACAGGAGAATTCCGGAATTAGCCAATCACGTGCGGCACATTGTGTAAATAATGTATATAAAGCAGATATTGTGGGGGAACTTCCATTCCTCCTCACCACTATGAGCTGAATAAAGAGCATGAAATCCATTCTCGACTCTGAGTATATTTCAGGGGAGCTGGCTTCTTTCCCTCCCAGGGAACTGACAATTGAAAATGGGTACTAGTTCGCAGGGTGAAGTGAGGTAGGGAGCCATTGCTCACCTGGCTTTCCAAGATGGAGGCTACTGCCAGTAACTGAGAGGGGCAAGGCGGCAGGGAGGTTGGTGTTGTCGCACCACACGGATTGCTCCTCCACCTTACATTTACCATTCTCCCCCTTTGTTACCAACAGCACCTTGGGAAGCCAGGTAGACAATAGCACCCCACCCCATCCCACCGACCACTACTGTTGAAACCTCTCCAGCCTTCTCTGTGTGCAGAGTCAGCTTGAGGAGGCAGTGCTCTGTGTTTTATTTTTTATATATAATTTTTATTAGTTTTTTAACATACCTGTCAGGGAACTGCCATCGAAAGGACGGGAGGTGGAAGGGCTCACTCAGGTGGAGACAGACTTAACAGCTGACGACAGAACCAGCAGGGGGAGAGGAGGAGCTCCGAGGGAAAGTGAGTCGGAGGGATGGCTCAGGGACACTTCCAGCGAAAACAGTGGGGAGGTTTCAAGACCTCCTATAGGGACACCCACTCCTCGCCGGAAACTGTCACGCCGGGAGTCCAGAAGACGTGTTTCCGTTAAGGAGCTTTGATGCTGGAAAAGATTCCGGAAAAGCCCACTTTCGGATTCTGCTAGCGACTGACAGAGTCATGCTTGAGGGGCTCCGTCGGAGGCAGAGGTTTGGGGACTCGGCCAAACTCTGAGGGACTAGGATTTTACGCACAAGCTGCTCATCATCCCATCACAATACCATTTTCAACAGTAATTAAACATACTTTTACATCTTATTCTATTTTTTTGACTTCCATCAGTCCTGTCTGAAAATTTTCCAAGCTAATCTCTTAGTATGCATTTCTTATTTTTCCCTATTACATTTCAAGCTCATAACCAATATCTCTTTTTCTACTTTGTAACACTTTGTATATTTCTCCTTACAAAACTTCTTGTAGTCCTACTAGCGTAATTTGTTGATTACAGTTGCTCTTCAAATAATTCATATACTTCTTCCAATCTTCTGGAAATCTCTGGTCCCGCAGGTTTCGAATCCTTCCTGTCATTTTGTCCAATTCTGAATAGTCCATTCATTTCATCTGCCATTCTTCTTTCATCAGAATTTCTTCTTGCTTCTATTTCTGGGCTAACAATACTCTTGCCGCTGTTGCATATAAGAACAATTTGACATCTTGTCTATTAATGTCTTGGCCTATAATACCAAGTAAAAATGCTTCTGTTTTTTTATCTCATTATATATCATTTCCCAGAAGTTCTTTACTTTCTTACATTCCCACCAGATGTGATAAAATGTTCCTTCATTTTCTTTACATTTCTAACATTTATTATTTGTCTTATACATTTTAGCTAATTTCACTGGTGTAATATACCATCTATACATCATTTTCATCATATTCTCTTTCAAAGCATTACGGGCTGTATATTTTATCCTTTGAGTGCTCTGTGTTTTAAACAAACTTTACACAAGAAGAATATAGCATGTGTCTCAGTTTCCGTGTTTGGTTTGACATGTGCATTTTCCCTCCCCAATTAAATTTCACCATTCTTTTGAACATTCTTTTAAATCCCCTTGAATCCCCCCAGAGATGGTTCCTTGTGCTGAAGCTTTGAATTTTCCTTTAGGCAAAACTTTTAGGCCTACTGTGGTGCTGTCATTTCTGTTGCACTCCAGCTTTTGCTCAAGAGTTGGCTGTTGGCATGCTGTTTCCATAAGATCTCACGTTTGCACCAGGCAGAACATCCCATGGAAAAGTTTGTTTGGTGACGAGCGCCAGGAAGCGGTTTTATCGTGAGCTGTCTCAAAATATTGTGCTGAAAGTCACTGAGAGTAACAAATGCAAACTCCAGATGGCAGATTCAGATCAGTGGCTAAGTGGAGCAATTGCTGAAGGAAGTCTTTGAAACGAAGAGTTGCTGTGTGTTGAGAAAGACACAGATGTTCCAAGAAAACAGTCATTACCTTGATCTTATATTAGTTCCACTTGATTTGCTACCCTCTACCTCCAGACCAGAAAAAGGTACCAAAAGGCTCAGAGAGTAGTATAGACCGTTGCCATGTGACCAGGCAAAGCAGAGGTTGCCTGGCACTTCTATGACATAGCAGATTTCTGTGTTGGCATGGAATTGTACTAAGTGACTTTTGAGGACCATTCCAGCTCTGTGATTCTAGCTCACAGGTCAGAAAACCTTTTCCACAGGCTGCCAGTCCACTGTCCCTCAGACCTTGTGGGGGGCCGGACTATATTTTGGGGGGAAATCCCCCCTGACTCTCCCTTCCCTTCTCCACAGCACCGGATGAGCCCCGGTGGCTGCTTACCTGTGCCTTGCAAGCGGCAGGGTCTGATGGTGGCAGCAGCCGAGGGACGACGAGTGCATAGCTGTCAACTTACAGATTTGAAAATAAGGGACCAGCAGCCTCGAAAATAAGGGATCAGCAGCCAAAATAAGGGATTTTCCAAGCACAGGTATGTTCAACTTCTGAGCCCCTCCAAGCCAAAGGCAGAAATCCCAGCCAGCAGCCAAACGAAGCCTCAAGCGGTGGTTCCCACAGCGCAGCAACCCAGCAAAGGGGATGCAGTGAGGAAAACCACTGTCACCTCTCCGCTGGGAAGCGCTGAGCAAAGGTGAGTCCCCAGGCAACGCGGCCGATTTGATCGGCACAAGGCATGCAAGCTCCACCCCCCCAGTCGTTCTTAGAATCCTTATTGGGTGAGCAACACAGCCAAGCAACACAGTTGGAGCCTTCCTCCTCCCTGGCCGGCAGGGAAGGAGGGAGGGAGAGGAGCTACTTCCTTTGAAAGCCAGGAAATTTAAGGGACATCATCAATAAGGGACAGCAGCAGGACACGGCGCTGGGATAAGGGATTTTCCCGCTAAATAAGGGACGGTTGACAGTTTTGGATGAGTGGCGTGAAAGGGCTGGCTCTGGAGAGGGGCTGCTTAAAATTGCGCTCAGCCAACCACGGCTCAACAAAGTCCAGCCCCCTTCCTCCTCTAAGCCAGGAGGAGGGTGGGAGGAGGCACCGCCTGGCATGTGTGTGTGTGTGTGTGGGGGGTAATGGCGCAGCCCGAACGATCAGAATCCCCACGCTGATCCATGCGGCGATTCCTGGACCATCTGTGGGCCTTATCCAGAAGGCAATTGCCTTAGCTTGTTGACCCATGTTCTAGCTCATGATCAGTTTAGTCCATTTAGTGACAATGTAGAGATTTCTGTTACTCAAAATTTTCTATACTTACTGTAACATCAGTATCTCTCTCTCTCTCTCTCTCTCTCTCTCTATATATATATATTAAAGATTTCTTTGTTTACAAAATTATGTGCAATGTCTCTTTTTTCAAGTTACATTTTCTACCCATCAGTTTCATTTGTTGAGTCATTAGGGTTATATTAGGAAGAAAAAGGAGAAAGAGGTTGAGGGGGGAATGGTGAGTGAGGTGGGGTCTGGTGGCAATGCTTCTATTCTACTTAGTGTATGTGTGGGGTTTTGTGTCAGTGTGACTTCTGTGGCTTCTCTTTACTATTTGCTTGTATTCCTTTGGTGGTGAGAGAGGTTGGGGTTGGCTAGAACTGGCCCTACTAAATATCATCCAAGCAATAATGCCCACTCACAACACAAAGAGCTCATAACCCACCTACTCTCAGCAGCCAGAAGCATCATAGCCAGGCACTGGAGAGACCTGTCAGGAGTAAGCATGGACCAATGGTATCTAAAGGTATGGGAAGCAGCCTTATTAGAAAAACTAACCAACAAACTTGAAATATACTCAGAGTCTAGAGTGGATTTCATGCTCTTTATTCAGCTCATAGTGGTGAGGAGGAATGGAAGTTCCCCCACAATATCTGCTTTATATACATTATTTACACAATGGGCTGCATGTGATTGGCTAATTCCGGGATTCTCCTGTAGGCCAATCAGGTTGTGGATTCACTTCCACCTGGAGCTGGATTGGGTGGCTCCTGCGGACCAATCATACTGCTGCATTGTTCTAGGACCAATCAGACTGCTGCATTCGGAATCCTATTGTTCTAGGACCAATCAGACTGCTGCATTTTGTATCCTATTCAACTCAGTACATAACAAAACTGAAACTGACACGGGGACAAATAGAAGAAGATGTCTTCACCCTGATATGGTTCCCCTTTATCACATACACAGCCCAACAAGACAACAACAAGAATCCACTGTCAGCATTCAAATCAATCTGGTTAACCTGACCAGTATCTCTCTTTTAAACAACAACACCACCACACACACATTTTTGTGCTTCTATTTATTTTATTTATTAGATTTATAAACCACACTTCATCATAAGATCTAAAGGCAGTTCACAGAATAAAATAAAAAGATAAAAAAGGTAAATAAAACGGCAAAACAATTACCCACCCCATAATGTTATGCAAGTTTATGATGTGGCTGCATTTGGAGTTTTGTGTCACATCCTGGTTGCCCTATCTCAAGAAGAGCACCTTCCTTCTGAGGAAAGGCAGCCACAAATGAGACTTCTTTTTAGCTTGGAGAAAAGGTAACTGAAGGGGTGGCAAGATAAGAGTTTTGCAAAATTATGCAAAGGTGTGGGGAAAGTGGATAGAGAGTTGCTTTCCCCCCTCTCTCATAACGCCAGAACTCAGGTTCATCCATTGTAACTGATTGACAGTAGATTAAGGAGAGACAGAGTGAAATACTTCTATGTGCAATGCATAATGAATTTATGGAACTTGCTGCCGCTGCAACACGTGGGGCTGGCTGCTAACCAATTCGTGGAGCTTATGGCTGCTAGTCCTGATTTATTTATTTTATTTAAAAAATATATATACACTGCTTAATATAAAAATAGGGTTGCCATATTTCAAAAAGTAAAAACCAGGAAACCACTGAAATTGATAAGTTTTTTTTTTTTTTTACAAAAATGCAAAAAAATAATAATAATCATGATTTTGTAATTGACTTCTAAGATCCAGGACAAAGCGCCACCTTTCCGAAATCCACCCCCTCCCCGGACATCAATTTCACCTTTAAAAGTAACATCAAGGAAAAACCAGACTTATGGCAGCCCTGAATTATAATATAAAAAGTAATTGTAGCCCAGCAATATTAGCTGACTATCATCATCCCTGGCAATTGAGGGCATCTGAAGGCACTATACAGACCACCTCTTCTTTAAGCAGCTTACATTCCCCCCCACCATTTTAATATAAATTCATATAAGGATACAATGGCATTCAGATAAAACGTCTTTAAGAGACATATAAAAACAGATTAGACCTACCAACCACAAGCTGAGTATTGCAAAACAACAACATACCAACTCAACTACATAGAGCTGCTCCGCTTAATATGAGCAGCACAGTGCGCTAAACCATCTTCCAGTGGCGTTGAGTGGTACCATGAGGAGACATTGGGGAAGCGTGCATACTTTTGCAGGCATAAACCAGTGATATATATATATATATATATATATAGGTCAGTGCAGGGAGTCGTCCCCTCCCCCCAGGGTACCAAGTTGTGGGGGTGCAAAATTGAGAAGATCCATAATTGAGAAGATCCATTGGGGCGTGTCAAATTTTGGCCTCACATAGGGTGCCATATTACAAAATATGCATATATATACCAGCTCCATCTGGTATGCAGGCTGAGACCCTACCTGCCCGCACACTGTCTTGCTCTGGTTATCTCCTGCTTGGACTACTGCAATGCGCTCTATGTGGGGCTACCTTTGAAGGTGACTCAGAAACTGCAATTAATCCAGAATGCGGCAGCTAGACTGGTGACTGGCAGTGGCCACCGAGACCACATAATATCGGTCCTGAAAGATCTTCATTGGCTCCCAGTATGTTTCTGAGCACAATTCAAAGTGTTGGTGCTGAACTTTAAAGCCCTAAACGGCCTTGATCCTGTATACCTGAAGGAGAGTCTCCACCCCCATCATTCAGCTCGGACACTGAGGTCCAGCGCCGAGGGCCTTCTGGCGGTTCCCTCGCTGCGAGAAGTGAGGTTACAGGGAACCAGGCAGAGGGCCTTCTTGGTAGTGGCTCCTGCTCTGTGAAATGCCCTCCCAGCAGATGTCAAGGCAATAAACAACTATTTTACAGAACAGGGAAAACTATTCCCTGTTTAGGGAAGTTTTTAATGTCTGATGCTGTGTTGTTTTTAATATTCGGTTGGAAGCCGCCCAGAGCGGCTGGGGAAACCCAGCCAGATAAAGTAAAGGTAAAGGTAAAGGTACCCCTGCCCGTACGGGCCAGTCTTGACAGACTCTGGGGTTGGTACGCCCATCTCACTCTATAGGGCGGGGGCCAGCGCTGTCCGGAGACACTTCCGGGTCACGTGGCCAGCGTGACATCGCTGCTCTGGCGAGCCAGAGCCACACACGGAAACGCCGTTTACCTTCCCGCTAGAAAGTGGTCCCTATTTATCTACTTGCACCCGGGGGTACTTTCGAACTGCTAGGTTGGCAGGCGCTGGGACCGAGCAACGGGAGCGCACCCCGCCGCGGGGATTCGAACCGCCGACCTTTCGATCGGCAAGCCCTAGGCACTGAGGCTTTTACCCACAGCGCCACCCGCGTCCCTAAGCGCCACCCGCGTCCCTTATTATTATTAAGATTACCAAAGTCTGCCCCTGCATAAACCTGGCGTTCAGCTAGAGCCTGCTGTAGACCGTGGGGCTGACACTTTTCTGGTGAGGCCAAAGGCGGAAAAGTAGACAGAGTGATGAATATTAAGTTCTCCCTTTGTACTGTAAATTACTTCCTACAGACGTCTCCTCCAGGAAAGCAAGAACCGTTGTAAGATGCATTCAAGGACACATTCTGGTCAGGCAGAAATACTTAAAGAAGGTTGCAAGGTAGGGCCGGTGAGGTGGGCAGCTTTGGGAGATGGGGTGTGGCTGGGGAGGCAGCATGGTGTCCTGAGGACCAGCCAGAGGAGCTTGGCCCCCAGACCTGAGGGTTCTCCACCTCTGCCTCAGGCAGGTTGGTGTGAAGTGCCTGAAACGTCTCAAACAACTCAAGCAACCACAAAAGTCCACAATGCTTGCCGATAAGAAGATGCAAAACATGCCAGAATGTTAGGAGATAACAGGGCCACAATATTCAACTCCAATCCCAGTTTTATTGAATTCCACAAGCAAGTTTGCTCTTGTTATTAGTTGAATGGTGGCTGGCAAGCTCAGCTGCTACAAATATAAGTTTCAGCCTGTGAAGGTGTTTTCCTCGGTGTTCACCTGATAGTGGTGTAGTGAGAATGAAGACCATCTGGTCATGCGCCAGAGATCTTACAAATGCCATTGACAAATACGTCTTTCATAATGAATTCTTTCTTGAGGTAATTCAAGTTTTGTTTCACATTTGCCCACTTTTTAGGGCCACCAAGGGCCTGCAGTCGATGGGGAAGCCTGAAACCAACATTTATATTTTATAGGACAGACAGTGGGAATTTAATCTTGCTTTTACAGAGACTTTGAAACACAGCAAATTCCTTCTTCTGCATCTGTTGTTGGCCACATCTAAGACATATCCAGAGTCCACAGTGACTATCTCAGTTCCTCTCATCTGGAAGAGAAACCTAGAGGAAGAGACAATGGAGGATTTCTGAGTCAGAGTTTCTTGTGCCCTTGTCACATATTTTGCATAAGATATTTCAGGTTACCATATATTTCAGGGATTTGTGGTTATGTAGTGTGCAGTGAGACAGAATTGTTATTGTTATGCAACAGGCTTACAAAGAAATGCAAACGTAAGAGTCCAGAGAGAAGCAACTGGAAGGTTATTTTAGTGACATTTATTTTATTCATCACAATGTGACAAACGATGTCACCAAATGGAGGTTTTCAGGTCACTAAGCTTATGGGCTTTTATTCTAAATGCACTTGCTGTGGCAATCATTGCCGCAACACACTCAATTTGTGCTGTTTATTATTTACTAGCTAAAGGCATCTTGTGTGCCTTTTGGCTGGGCAGGAGAAGGGATGGGGGCCTTGGGCGATCACACCTTGTATATCACTGAAGTTCAAGGAAAGTTTAAGCTTGAACTGTTTTATTGGTTTTGTACTTTTTATTATTTTGGTATGTGTTGTGGTGATACATATTTATTTATGTGAATAGCTAACTGTAGATGTCCCTTGACAGGAGGCTCTTGTAGAATGAAACAATTATCTTATGAAATTCATTTCTCTTGAGAGGACAATTGAATTGAAATGACATTAAAGTAGGCTGAGAATTCTGAATTAGTACACAGTGTTCATTCTTTGCAGACATCTTTCCTTTTATTACACATCCATTCAGGCTCTTCTATTTTTCTGTGCACAAAAAAAGGATGGGCGCTTTCGACTTTCGACTTTTATTTTCCCAAGCAGATTTAAAGTGATGGCCCTCCATATGTGAAATTCAAATGTGGTTGAAGCATGACAGTTTAGGAAGCATGGAATCAGTTTTATGTTGCCAATTCAAAGTCTGTTCCAAAGCATTATGCTTCCTCTCAGGAAAGTACAGTGCAACAAACATATTGCAAATTGCTTTCTTTTGCAAATGAGGACCTAGTGAATTCAGGGGAGTTTCTCAATGGATCATTGTTAACAGTTGAAATAAGGAGGCTCAAGAAGGCAATGTCGAATAGTCCAAAATATAAATGTAAGTATGGCCATTATGGTAAATGTTATATTATCCACTCTGAGGCTCAGACATCACCACCTCCTCTGACTCCAGTGTGCTCTCACCACGGGCATTGAAGCAGTGTACATATGCTGATAGCCACAGTCTATATCTATCTTGCAATTTCTTGAGGAAAATCTCCTCTTGGATGTGTTTTCCCTTAAATCAGCATTCGTCCAAAGCATAAGCCACATTCACTTCACAGTTAAACTTAGGTGTGTATGTTTGAGACAGCCATTGTGCATGGGCAGATTACAATTTCATGGATAGGAGTTTGGGGAGCTTGCAAGCACCGTTCTGCCCCCTCTCTGTTGTGTGCAGTAATCTGCAAATGTGATTTGAAAAGCAGAGGAAAAGGGGACAAATACATACTTGGAGCCCATTTCTTAGGGATGGGTGGTACAGTTTGAGAAGTTTATGGAGAGATGCTTAAACCTTACAAAATCTTATTGGGGAATTAGGGGTCTCAACCCTGTGTTAGATGGTAGCCTTGCTGGATTCCTATTGTCTATGTTGCTTCAGTAGCAACTGAACATCGTTCAAATAATTGTCTCTGATTTAATTATATTGAAGCCAAAGAGACCATTTGGAATATGTGGTCTGAAGATTTCAGTTTTAAGAATCAACACTTTTATTGAGATAACATTTGATGATTACCAATATTCCCTGGACTAAAATATTCAAAGCGTTTAGACTGCAGAGGGATTTCAGCAATCTAATTGTGCCAAGGACTACAGTCAAGGTAATAATTATTGTTGTGTGAAAATAATCTAGACTAGAAAAAGTTCAAAAATATGAGAAATCTGTAAAGCTGTGGGCTCAAGAAACACGGTATTCAGTTCCAGTAGACGCTTGTTTTTGCCTGATAAAATAATAAAGGAGAAAAATCTGGAAACAGCTATTGACAGCAGAAGCATAAAACACACAGAGATTCCTGCTCCCCGAAATATACCAAACCATAGAAATGGAACTGAGGGTTGTATCCAGTCCTAATGACCAATAGATATTATTGAACTCAAGGCAATCATTTTCATTAACTGCAGTGAGTCTACTAGTACTAGGATCCAACCCTGAATTTTAAATCACCTTGTTAAATTTGAGGTGAGATAGTATTTGAATTTGAGTGAAAGGTGTGCCTTACAGAATATCACTCAGAATTTGGTATCAAAGTGGCCTACAACTCTAAAAGCTGCCAGAGGGAACTGGCAATGAGTTGGCGAAGGCCAAGAATAAGTAGCATTTTGGTTAAAAAGACTGTTCAATGAGACCTTAAATCACATCATGGTTAGTGATTAGGAAGATGTAAATGAAGCTCGGTGACATCAACAGGAGAGGCACATTGTTCCTCTGCAATATTAAGAGCAGGGTTAGAGAACTTTTCTCCTTCACTTCTCATAGGCCAAATTTGACAGGTAGGTGGGCTCTGTGTAAGGAGCAAAGAGATTTCAAATAGCCCTGCAAATGAAGCTAGTCTTGGTGGAGCTTTGCATCGGAACAGCTCCTTCCAGCTTTGTATTTCCACAGACTTTTTTTTATGGACAAAGGTCCGTATAGTTAAAGCTATGGTTTTCCCAGTAGTCATGTATAGAAGTGAGAGCTGGACCATCAAGAAGGCTGATTGCCGAAGAATTGATGCTTTTGAATTATAGTGCTGGAGGAGACTCTTGAGAGTCCCATGGACTACAAATCCAACCTATCCATTCTGAAGGAAATCAGCCCTGAGTGCTCAATGGAAAGACAAATCCTGAAGCTGAGGCTCCAATACTTTGGCCACCTCATGAGAAGAGAAGACTCCCTGGAAAGAACCTGATGTTGGAAAGATGGAGGGCACAAGGAGAAGGGGACGACAGAGGACGAGATGGTTGGACAGTGTTCTTGAAGCTACAAACATGAGTTTGACCAAACTGTGGGAAGCAGTGGAAGACAGGAGTGCCTGGCATGCTGTGGTCCATGGGGTCATGAAGAGTCAGACATGACTAAACGACTAAACAACAACAACAACAGCAACTGCATATTCAAGTTCTCCCTGTAAGTCAACTGCACACAGAAATAGCACAATATCAGTTGTATCCAGTGATCTGCATTATGCCTTGGGACAGATCTTTACTGCTACCCAGCACATGGACAAGTGGAATCTAGTTGCGAAATGAGTGGGGAATGGCTTTTCCCTCTCAGAGCATCCTCCTTTTTGGAGCTGTGAATTAATTTCCTTTCACATTAGATTGCCATGTATCTTGGAGGACTTCCGTGTTCCCCTATGGAATATGGCATGCCTGCATTCTCTTTCACCATCTGGCTTTTCCTTCCTCTAGAGGTATATCTGTATAGTGTGCCTGTGTTTTGCGGAATACCAAAATATAGGTTTTGTAAATCCCAACAGGGGCCTAGAATTTGGGATGATTTAAATGTTATAGACATGACATGAAGCTTCACAAAAGCCCCTTGCTGTAATGGTGCTCCATGCTTCAGACATAATATTATAATGCTTTTTTTACTTTTCAGTCAAGTACGGGCTCTGAAGGTACTTCTTTTGAACTCATTAAAGGCAGAAGAAACTCTTCAGCCAAATACTAACTTCAGGGCCAGCATACAACTAGGATTAGTTTAGAATTATAGTTTGTTCCTATGTTACATTTAACAGCCAGCATTTAGCTGGTGTTCAATTTAAAATGATACAAGGACTCCAGATTGCACTGTCTGCTGATCAAAGAAGCTCGCCTATCCACAGGTATGCCAGAAATTTATGTGCTACAAATTAATAGCATACATTTATAGGGGTGATTGTTCCATTTACATCTTGAAATGCGGAAGCAGAACTATTTGGGGGGAAAGTTCTGCTGCAGCTGCACATTTGCAGTTTGGAGAAGTTTTTATATTATTAGATCTGACATACTGTAGACATTGCAAATCTTCCTGTCTGAGGTATTACTATGTATTTATTACATTTTCAATCCAGTCCTGATTCCATAGATGCTGCAACCTTTGAATCCCGTGCTGCCAGGAGACACACGAGTTCATAGTCTGAATTCCTAATACAGAACATAAGAGCCCTTCCAGATCAGACCAACGAGAGGTCCATAAGCAGGACAGAAGCACAATAGTTCTCTATCACTCACACATGATCTCCTGAAGCTGGTATATTCAGGGACATGCAGTCTTTGATAATGGAGGCAATACATACTAGTCCTCATGACTGCTAACCACTGATAGCCTTATCCTCTGTGATAAGCCACCCATGTAGGTGTCCATCACTACATACTGGGTGTGATGGCCTGGGAATCTGATTCAGAGGCTGAACCGGAGGAATCCCAGCCTGCACAGGAGTCCCCGCCTCTAGGGCCAGCTGAACTGGGGCAGGGCCTTGATTCTGAAGCGCCTGCACCTGTGCCGGATCCTCAGGAGCAGGCACCAGGTGAATCCACTCTGGCTCCGGAGGTGGTTGAGGACTCACTGCCTACAGGTGAGTGTCCCCCTGGGTCCAGTAACCCTTCAGCCTCTCCTGAACTGCAGAGGCTCAGGGCAGAGAGGCGAAGGGAACTGGTTTCTCCCAGGAGGAGTGCTCACCTTAAGGCCAGGAGAGGCGGGTCTCCTGGGGGCTGGGACCGCCCCTGGCCTCAGAGAAGATAAAGGCCAGTCAGCCCGGTCCCAGGTTGCGGGAGCAACGTCGTTGAGTACCTGCTCTTGCCCGGACCCAGACCTGACTTTCCAGTGTTCCTGTCCCCGCCCGGCTTCCTGCTTCGGACCTTGCCTCGCTCCTTGTGAACTGTTTCCAAACCAGTGACCCAGGACCAGACTTTGACTACGCCAACGGTAACCTTCCCCCCGGGACCAGCACACTGGGGCAGTGAGTTCCATTCTTTAACTATCTGCTGAGTGAAGAACTTCTTATTTGTCTGCCCTGAATCTCCCAAATCAGTATCCAACTCCCAGTGGGGAGGAGTTATAGCAATGGCCTGCCAGCCATGGTGGGTGTGTCCAACCTAGAAGTTTGAAAGCATGCCAGTGCATGTAGATAAATAGGTACCACTGTGGTGGGAAGGTAAACGGCGTTTCCGCGTGCTCTGGTTTCCATCACGGTGTTCCGTTGTGCCAGAAGCGATTTCGTCATGCTGGCCACATAACCCGGAAAGCTGTATGTGGACAAACGCCAGCTCCCTCAGCCTGAAAGTGAGATGAGTGCCGCAACCCCATTGTCACCTTTGACTGGACTTAACCGTCCAGGGGTCCTTTATCTTTTACCTTACACTTGGAATACTGCGTACAGTTTGAATCTCTGCATCTCGAAAAGAATACTGTAAAAACAATCTTTTCCAAAGTGGGAAATACCGCCCCCTTGGGGGTGGTGGAACAATCTGGGGGGTGGGGCCTCAGGTGCAATGGGGGCCATTGAATAAAAATAAGGGGGCGATGGGAGCATAAAGAGAAGGAAATTTTGAAAAACTGTTCATGCATGTTTCAGCTATTGTGTAATGATGCTTACTGCGACAACACGCCCCCCCCCATAGACCCGGCATTTGGGATTGGGGTGGCTTCTGTCAATTCCTGCTGTTCCGATTAAAACCGGACACTTAAGGGGTCTGCTTAACCCCCCTTAACCTCTCCCTCCAGCAAATCATCACACTACCTTGAAAACCGCTGTTGGAACGTAGTTTTTTCTTCACCAAAGTATTTTATGGCATGGTGTGTTGCTCCCAGAGAGAGAAGGCCGCTCAAATCCCACCAGGCACTGGTGAGCCCCCGCCATGCCTTAAAGTGGTGCTTTGGATCTCAGCCATTGTTCAGCACAAAAGCACTGCAAGAAAACATGGGTAGCTCCCGGTACAGATGTGTCCTTAATCAAGCAAAGTACGAAGCAGTTAAGTACCTAATATGTATACTCAATTATTCATTTTAGTATATGCAGTGTATTAAATCAGGCCTATTTTTCATCACGGTGGTCCCCTGACAATATTTAGCAGACAGTAATGGAAACATCGTCAGAAACTAGCACATAATTGTTCCCTGACTGGGACTACTGTTCCAAAATCAGATAACTTGATTTTGATTTGGGCTGCCATTCGATGCACACTTTACTTAGAAGCAGTGATTTTTTTCTGGGGGGACGCAGAGGTACGCATACCCCTAAACATTTTGTGAATCTAAGTTTGGCCTTATTGATGGAGTAGGAAAATGAGAGTACCCCTAAAAAAAAAGCACTGATTAGAAGGAAGTTCCATTGAAGTCCTCATGGCGTCCTTTGAGTAAACATGCACAGAGTTGCAGTATGTTTTTTGTTAGTTCTTTTTAAGAAAGACAAACCTAAAACAAAAATGTTGTTGTTGTCATCGTTAATTAGTTGCTACTGTATTAAGGTTCAGTCCAGCTTGTTCCTTGTTAGAGCAGCTTCAGAGCTCTTTTTGTTCCCAAGAGCACAGCCTGAATCTTTTTTTGCTTTGCCTTGTCTTACCCCTTGGTTGGGCCTTGCCTTGCTGCACTACAGAGTAGAACTTCTTGACACAGATGCTGTACTTTTTGCAAATCCCTGATAAGTAACACCTGGCAGGGAGAGGCTTCTGTTTGAAACCCGAGGGAACAGCGAGTGGCGCTGTGGTCTAAACCACTGAAGCTCTTGGGCTTGCCGATCAGAAGGTCAGTGGTTCGAATCCCCGTGACAGGGTGAGCTCCTTTTGCTCTGTCCCAGCTCCTGCCAACCTAGCAGTTTGAAAGCATGCCAGTGCAAGTAGATAAATAGGTACCACTGCAGTGGGAAGGTAAATGACACTTCCGTGCACTCTGGTTTCCGTCATGGTGTTCCGTTGCACCAGAAGCGGTTTAGTCATGCTGGCCACATGACCTGGAAAGCTGTCTGTGGACAAACACCGGCTCCCTCGGCCTGAATGTGAGATGAGCACCGCAACCCCATAGTCACCTTTGACTGGACTTAACCGTCCGGGGGTCCTTTACCTTTTACCTTATTCAATATAGAAAATACTGAGGTGATAAATCAATGAAGTGAGTGGGCACGATAGCTTCATGAGGTAGGGAACTCCTAATTCAAAAGCATATTTTTCAAGAAACAGTTTGTCCCTCTCCTCTTGCTTTTGGTAAAAAACACAAATAAGGGCAACAAGCAGTAAAGGGTTGTGTGTTAAGGGAGAATAACACAACACTATTCATTAATAGTTTAGTTCCAGAGGAGTAGCAGTATTGGCTTGTGTAGCAAAGCCAGTGAGAAAACATACACAGTCCAGCAGTAGTCCTACTCCAAGTGTTAAATTAGTATAATAAAAAAAGATAATATCACATAAGAGTCTTGCATACTGCTCAACCATCCTGATTTAAGTGGGACATACTGAAATTACAGAAGCTATCTCAGCTTCTAATTGGATCCCAGAATGTCCCGTTTTTTGGTTCGGCACTCTGGTGTGAGTCTGCTGGCTCTGGTGGGACCAAAAAAAGGATCTTGCTGCTTTGGATTACCCAGATATTGGAGGGTATAGTCCTGCTGGATCAAGCCAGCAAATGGTCCAATTCATCCAGCATCCTTTTCTTGCAGCGGCCAACAAGATGCCTCTGCCAGTAGGGCTTGAGTGCAAAATCTCTCTCTCCTCCACTGTAGCTGTACTAAAACACTGGATCTTGCATTCATTTGTGTTATGCAGAGAAATGCAACCTGTTTACTGTTACCTATTGTGTCGTCTTACTTTTGGTTGGCCCCAATATGTAAAAATCATCCCACCTAACCACCACAGTTTTATAGCCATCTCTCCTGGAAGAGATTGTCATGGATGCCAGTCCATTGAGTTATTCCTGTTGTAGACTCAACAGAAACAAGTGTCGGGGGAGGGTACTTAACAGTAAAACATTTCCATCCCATTGATTTTGTCCTATTGCTGTTTAACTCTCCTGTTGAATCTCTGTGGGATTTAAAAGGGCTTCAATTTGGCTACATCATGCTCTTCACCATTAATTAGTGTACGGCTTTAATAGTCTTAAAAATTCTCAGTTTTAATGCGAACAAAGAGCAGCAGGGTTTTTTCCCCACTGTTAAAAAACTGCATTCCTTTATTTTGGCGAGGGCTGAAGAGTGTAGATACATTTAATTCAACTGAATTAGTATGATGGATTTTGTATTTCTTTGCCAATATTTCTTGTCTTTATCAGTGGTGGCTCACATCCCTTGCTAATCCATCATTTCGGTCTCTTGTGAATTATTTTCTCTGCATTATCTGAGCCCTAACCATATGAAGCAAACCAATGAAATTATTATTAGGCATGAAAATATCTAAAGAGAGAAACCAGAGGGCTCTGCCTGCCTTTGTGCAATTCAGTATAAGATGTTATTTTATTAGAAGTCTCCCTGAAACCAAAGAACCAGACATTTGCCTGCAATAAATTTACTCAGGGTCAGTTTATACTATCAGCAGAATCAAGTAATAAAGAAAGCACTCTGCAGACAGAGCAGTTTGTGAAGTGAACACACTGTCCACTACGGAATAGGATGGAGTGCCCAAGGGATGGGGATGCAGGGAAGAGGGAAGATCAGCTTGCTGTTTCCTTGCTACATTGAGAGGCTACAGTAGTGGTTGGGGTGCGACTCCCAACCAGGGGCATACGAAGGGGGGGCGGAGGGGGCGGTCTACCTTGGGCACCACTTGACAGGGTTCTGCTGCCCCCCAGCTGTAGAGCGGCCAAAGACGTGCATGCAGTTAGTATGGGCGCCGCTCATGTGGTGTCCATACAGGCTGCCTCTCACACAGTGTCCATACGGGCTGCCTCTTGCACAGCGACTGCATGTGCGCAGTCCGTATGGGATGCCGCGCACGCACAGTCAGTATGGGCTGCCACTCGCATGCGCCGTCTATACAGGCGTCCATTTGGGCTGTCCCTCACGGTGACTGTATGGGCCACCGCGCATGCACAGTCCGTACGGATGTTGCCTGTGCGCAGCCAGGCAGTTTGCCCCACCTCTTGGCGTCCTGCCCCGGGTCCCGGAGAGGGTTACTCCACTACTGCTGCCAACACCATGCAAGCGCAGAATTGCAGGATGAGGGCTTTTTGCAGTGTGATTGCAGCTTCTTGATGTCGTCAGGACAATACCCATTCAGCGCAGACCCTCTAAGTATCCCTATTTTCCAGGGACAGGCCCAGATTTACAGAAGCTGTCTGTCAGGAGTCCAGGTTCCCAGCTTGATAACACAGTAAGCGTAGGTAATTAAAAAAGAGGATTTATTGGAAAAACGGACAGATAGCTCTGGATGGCTCTAACAAAGCATCCGGCATCATTACTCAAGATAACCCTTCTGAAGACTTCTTCTGGTGTCTACGGAATATATTGAACCATTGCCCCTTGTGTCTCTTGTTTTGTTTCCTATCTAGCAGCCTTCCCATTCTCCTACTCTTCGGACTTATTGGATTAGCTCCAGCCCCTTCCTATTCTAACATACTTTTGTGTGTGTTTTTTGCACCTGTTTGAGCTTTGCCTCTGTTCTAGCCTGCTCTCAGCTTCTGCCTTATCATCCTGCCCATCAAGGTCAGAAAGAGCCGAAGTCTGCATCTGCCAGCTCCCCCCTGCCTGACTAACATCTAAGCTTCTCTGTTCCTGACTGCTTCCTGCAGTTGGCTGCAAACCTTCGCTAGGAGCTGGCTCATTCCTAACACCTGGTTTCTGATGTGATCCTGGAATGTCCCACTTTTCCTTAGGATGCCCCTATTTTCATCAGAGATGTGATGGAGGGTATGGTAGGATTTCCCTATTTTATGCAGAGAAATTTTGGAGGGTGTCAGAGACAAGACGCAGCTGACAGAGGCTGAGAAATGCTGAGAGGCAAGGAGAAGAGATTAGGCTGGAATGCGGAATGGGGGAGGAGCAGCCAAGCTGCAGTAGAAACCTGATCTCTGAGAACAAAGAGCAGGAAGGGGGGAGTCCGAGGGGCAAAACACAAACTGTCAGTTCAAGCTCAGGCTCAGACTCAGGGACACCGGAAATAGCCTCTCCAAAAACGCATAGGCTTGAAAGAGTTTGCGAGAGGCGGGAAAGTGAAAGAAAGTGAAAGTGGGGGCTTTATTGCTGGAGGAGGAAGAGGCGGAGCTCAGACTTGGCAACAGCAGACTTGGGGGAAGATGCTGAGTGAGTGAGCTCTGAAATGATTTGCGCGTTTGAGCAATAAATCTCAGATAATTACTGCCGGAGTTGTCTCGCGTCTGTGGGAGAGCCCCAAGCCATTACAGAGGGTATGGTAGGGCATCCCTATTTTCATCAGAGAAATGATGGAGGGGACATCTCTATTTTCATCAGAGAAATGATGGAGGGGACATCTCTATTTTCATCAGAGAAATGATGGAGGGGACATCTCTATTTTCATCAGAGAAACATTGGAGAGTATGGTAGGACATCCCTATTTTCATCGGAGAAATGTTGGAGGGTATGGTAAAAGGTAAAGGGTAAAGGGACCCCTGACCATTAGGTCCAGTTGCGGACGACTCTGGGGTTGCAGTGCTCATCTCGCTTTACTGGCCGAGGGAGCTGGCGTACAGGTAGGACGTCCCTATTTTCATTGGAGAAATGTTGGTGGTTATGGTGGGATGTCCATATGGAGGTATGCAGCTAAACACTTGCATCTCTACCCAAACCACTGCAGCCTGCCTCTGCTTCTATGCAGTGTTGGCTTGTATTTTCCTTAGTGAATCACCTCAGTGGCTGGCGCTGCCTGACCTGTACCTCTTCAGAGTCTGAATGCTCCCCCAACTAAAGGGCTATCTGCACATAGCATGCGAGGGAGAAGACTAGGCTGACCCTTCTCCCTGACATTCCAGTTTCATATGAGCAAGGTAGTATTTGGGAAGAGCATTGAGACATGTGATCCCTTGCTTTCAGTCTATTGTGGTATGTGATCCAGGAGAAATTTCATCACTTCATTCTGTTGAATGTATAAACTGGTCCTCAGTTTCACAGGGAGAAGGAAGATTGAGCTCTAAATAATCAATAACTGCATCCCTGTGAAGGCATGAAGAATAATTTAATTATACAGTTTGGGGGGGGGGGAGTGTGACCTGCCATTTATGCAACAGCTGAGCTCTGTTTTCCAAGTTATGCAAACAGTTTCTGGTAAAATCTTGGGGGACTTATTATTTGGTGAGTAAATTGAGGGAACAGCTGGCTATAATTGCTAAGACGTATGGTCCAAACACAATTAAAGGTGTGTTATTTTGCAGTTCCACACAACAAACACACAGCTTCTTTGGATAGTCCATTTCCTGGATGAAAGGGGATTATTCTTTATTTGCAGAGGGACACATAGTCGTTTTGCCCTGGGAAATTCTTTTCAAACTAACATTTGTGTTCCTGGTTTGCATTAGTGGCAATGGAGGTAGTGAGATAATGGAAGGGATATATGATATAATAGCAATTATTGGTAAAACTTAAGGGATTCCTCTCAGAGGACTATGCGTCTGCCACCCAGTTAAGACATGTCACTGTGGAGCCAGTCTTTGATGTCACAATGCTGTAATCCCAATAGATAATACCAAGGAATGGTTCCTTAGCAGAACCAGAAGAATTGCTGCCCACATTATGGGAGTTATAGGAGACATTGGACTGGCTCTGTATTAAAGAATCTCATTTTATGGCAAGTTGTTAAAGAGTTCCTTAAATGGAGTGTCAGCATTTTGCAGCCTAGTGCCCTTCAGCTGTTTGGGGCCACAACTCTCATTAAGCCCTGACAAGGGGACATGGTGTCTGGGGTTTCTGGGCGTTGTAAGTAGAAGCATCTGGAGAGCACCAGGTTGGGAAAAATTGCCTTATGCCCTCTGCGTCAGGAAAGAGCCTTAGCTCGTTTATGAGCACAATTCAAAGTGTTGGTGCTGACCTTTAAAGCCCTAAACGGCCTTGGTCCAGTATATCTGAAGGAGCGTCTCCACCCCCATCATTCTACCCGGACACTGAGGTCCAGCGCCGAGGGCCTACTGGTGGTTCCCTCACTGCAAGAAGACAAGTTACAGGGAACCAGGCAGAGGGCCTTCTCGGTAGTGACACCCGGCCTGTGGAACGCTCTCCCACCAGATGCCAAAGAGACCTTTAGAAGACATCTGAAGGCAGCCCTGTTTAGGGAAGCTTTTAATGTTTGATGCATTACTGTATTTTAATATTTTGTTGGAAGCTGTCCAGAGTGACTGGGGAAGCCCAGCCAGATGGGTGGGGTATAAATTATTATTATTATTATTATTATTATTATTATTATTATTATTATTATCATCTTAATAACAGAGCACATGCCTTTGTATGTGAGAGGACCCAAGTTCATTTCATGGCTCTTCTGTAGTTTCCCAGCCTTTCACTAAGCCAGAGATGTGCTGTGTGATGAGCTTAGGGTCCAATTCTGATGAAAGGAGGACACAATTTCGTATGACATGATCTATCACATGGGTAGGCAAACTAAGGCCTGTGGGCTGGATCCGGCCCACTTACCTTCTCAATCCGGCCCACGGACAGTCCAGGAAAGTGTGTTTTTACATGAGTAGAATGTGTTCTTTTATTTAAAATGCATTTCTGGGTTATTTGTGGGGTATAGGAATTCATTCATTCCCGCCCCACAAAAAAAATATAGTCCAGTCCCCCACAAGGTCTGAGGGACAGTGGACTGACCCGCTGCTGAAAAAATTTGCTGACCCATGATCTATCAGCTCAATCACATACAGTACCTTTGCTTTTTTAAAAAAATGGGGGAGTACTCAATATGAGCTCAAATCATTTTGGTAACATTTCTGGGCCCTAAAGCACATCTTGGAGAACTTGCATAGTGCTGGTCTCTATTTTTTTATAATTACTATTTCACATATTTCATGTCTTCCCTGCCTTTACAGTGGTACGTCGGGTTAAGTACTTAATTCGTTCCGGAGGTCCTTTCTTAACCTGAAACTGTTCTTAACCTGAAGCACTACTTTAGCCAATGGGGCCTCCTGCCGCCGCCACGCCGCCGGAGCACGATTTCTGTTCTCATTCTGAAGCAAAGTTCTTAACCCGAGGTACTATTTCTGGGTTAGCAGAGTCTGTAACCCGAAGCGTCTTTAACCTGCAGCGTCTGTAACCCGAGGTACCACTGTATTTCAGTATTTTCAGTATTTGCCTTTGTTATAGAGTACATAGATGCATAACAATCAAATAAGTAAAGGAATGACAAACCTTGTTTAGATTCAGAGTGAGCTTTTCAATTATTGTTCTTACCTTTGAAGGAGAACCAACAGACATACACTACTTGTGTCCTCATTTCAAGATCATGTTGAAGACTGAAAGATTGCATAGCTTAAAAAGACTCTGTTTTTCTCAATAGAGCACATAGGGAAAGGCTATGGAAAGAGAAAAATGATCATGGAGATGTAAAAGCGACAACACAGAGCAGTTACAAAACAGAGTAACAGGGCAAGGAGCTCTAATGTAAAAGGAAGAGAATTTTAAAGCAGCTATTTCAGGGAAGAATGGAATTTCATAGCAAGTACGCTGGTTGGTACCAAGCCACAAAATGTGCTGGGGATAACTGCTAGCATCAACAGCTTTTACAAAGATTAGGGCCAAAACAAGATGTGGTAATGGAGGTGTATAAAATGGATGACTATTTGAAAGAAAATCAAATTGCAATGGAGTGCCCTGGGCTCCTTTCATAGGAAGAGTGGGATGTAAACTGAAAAAAAAAAGGTCTTGTATCACTACTAAATAACAATTATTATTATTATTATTATTATTATTATTATTATTATTATTATTATTTAGAAACATCTATGGAGCATAGCTCTATCAGTGGTTATAATAAGCCACAATACTGTAGCTAAAGGGAGTGTCTATGTTTATAGGCATCAAATACCAGATGCTGGAATCAAGCCTTCATGCATTGATTGTAAGCTTCCCAGAGGATCTGGCTGGCATCTGGTAGAAGCAGAATGCTGGAGAAGATGGGTCTTTTATCTGATCTAACAGCCAACTTATTTATTTATGTTTATTATTAGATTTGTACCCCACTAGGGGCAGCCCATCTCATTTTGCCACTGGAGACAAAACAGGGATGTTCCCCGCTTCTTCTGCTGCCTCCAAAATCCCCCCAACTCTGCAAGGCATTCCCCCCCCCATGCACCAGAATGCCCCCTTCTTGCTGGCATTGCAGCAGCTGAACAAAATAACACAACACGATGGCCAATAACAATGGCACTAAACACTATTTATAGACTAATACAAATGATCAGAAATTGCAAGCAAAGTCTCTAAATCTTCTTCACTGGTTGCGGTAGAATAATTCAAAAATTTGATGTATACATAATCTGTCACCAAATACCACTGGAATGACTGCTCCCCACTTTAAATGGGGGGCACCCTTTGCATGGTTGTGTGCAGCCCCTGGACCCTATGCAGCACCATTAGCACAGGCTTGGCTTTGCCTAGCCCAGGTGGGATACCTGGAGGTCTCCGCCTACCACAGCCAGTTGCCCAATCCCACCTGGGGAGGCGTTGCCAAGGTGATCAGGCCAGGTAGGGGGAGGGACCACCCTGACCACACAATAGGGGGAGGGTCTCACCTGGGAATGGTCAGTTGGCTCCAGAGCTTCTCCCACCCTACCCACCCTCAGTTAAGACTTCTTTTGCACGTTAACCTTTTCTCTACAGGTACGCAGGTGCTGCTATGTCAGGGTCGCTGTTGAAGGGCTGGAAAGTAATTCCCCTGCATTGACAGGTTTGCCTTTCCTGTAGCAAAACGTCACAACTTTGGCGGTATCAGACCTTATGCAGAATCCTTTAGTCTATCTTCTCTAAATGGGGTTCATGTAGAGGTGACCCACACCCCCCTTCTCTTTGCGGCGGTGATAGGTTCCTCATTAAAGGGGTTGTTTTGAGGGGACGCTTTGGCAGTATGCCTAGAGGTTGTCATTGCTCTCCCCTGCGACGGCGGCGTAATGGCGGCGGGCTCTATCTGCTTGAACATATGTTCTCCAGAGCCAGCCCATCCCTCCCCACACTCTGGATAACCCTTATGTTCCCCAGATCCCCGGTGGGGGACTGGGAGGGATAAACGCCCAATGCCTGAGCCACGCTCTACCCACATCTGAAACATAATAAAGTTGTGGCCAATTTTAATCCCATAACACGTTGTCTTGAGTCGTTATTCCACACAGGGGCCGCCCAGGGTTTGGGGGACTCCGCCTGTCCACGCAACAAGCTCAAAATGACATACATGGTTCTTTCCCCCACAACCCCATTTTATGCTTTAAGGTAGGTAGGTTAAGCTGGGAGTCAGTGACTGGTCCGACTTCACCCTGTGAACATGGTCACGAAGAGTGGGGACTTGAACCCTGGTCTCCCAGGTCCTAGCCCAACACTCTAACCGCTACACTGCATTGGCTCTTCAATTCTTATGGGAGAATTAGATCAATTAAAAAGTCAAGAGAATGCACCCGCAAGAAATTCTTGTGATGAAAAGGGCTACACTGGGGCAACAACTCACAATTTGCAGAGGGAGGCTGAGCTACATTTGCTGGTTGGGTCGTATTTGATTGTGTCATCATCATCATCAACCTTTTATTTGACCGTCAGTCAGAAAAAAGTACATTTGTCAATACACAGTTAAAACATCCAGGAAGATTTTAGAACTTAGCCAACACTAAAATGGGCTAAACAGATAGCCCCATAGATTGTGTCATGAATCAACAAAGTCTGGGATACGTGGACCTACAGTCAGAGTACCCACAAACAGTGCAGGATTTATGTATAAGCTAAACAAACTATAGCTTAGGGCCCCACTCTCTTGGGGGACCCCAAAAATGTAAAGGAAAAAACATTTCATTCATATATACAGTGGTACCTCGCAAGACGAATGCCTCGCAAGACGAAAAACTCGCAAGACGTTTTTTGAGTTGCTTCGCAAGACGAATTTCCCTGTGGGCTTGCTGCGCAAGACGAAAATGTCTTGCAAGAGCAACTCATAGCACGCGGTGTGGTGGCCTTTTTTGAGGTTTTGGGGAAACCGTGCTTCGCAAGACGAAAAATTCGCAAGATGAAAAAACTCGCAGAACGAATTAATTTCATCTTGCGAGGCACCACTGTATATACCTATATATATGACCCCAGAGTTGGTCACGACTGGACCTAATGGTCAGGGGTCCCTTTACCTTTACCTTTATATATATAAAACAAACCTACATACCTATTAGGTCCATAAATTACCATATAGCATATATTCAACACAAAAAACAGCAACAATTTGTTGTTGACAAAGGACAGCTGGACGTATAAAGGGCCCCTTTAGCTTCAGTAGCTTTGGCCCTCATCAAACCTAAATCTGGCCTTGCCCACAAAGAGCCATGGCCATTCCCAGTAGGATTGTAGACTTTTGCCCTTTATTTGGCAGAATACCATGCTGTTCCACAAACTGCATTTGAAATCTCCCTCATTATCCAATGTCTCAGTATTACAGTATTGCAGGATTAGGACTAGCTCCTCTCTGAGACACAAATTCAGTGTCCCATTGGGTATGCTGGACTTTTTTTTATTTATGATTTTCAATTTTATACGTTTCAATAATTTTACAAGGATTTTAACATTTCAAAACTCCACTTTCTTCCACCCTCTTTCTGTGGTTCCTTAAAATTATTTTTTATATTTGCGTATTCCAAATTAACTTAACTTACACATTTATTCATCTACTTTAAATATATACTCTTATAAAACTGCGAGTTATTACAATAATCCTGCCAATGTTCTTATCTGTTTACAATTTGTTTGTAAATTTTCAATAAACCATTTCCATTCTTTTATTAAAAAAGTTATCCTGATTTCTTACTCTTCCGGTAAGTTTCGCCATTTCTGCATATTCCAAAAGCTTTTGTATCCATTCTTCCTTTGCTGGACTTCTGCTTCTTTCCATTTTGGGGCCAGTAACATTATTGCTGCTGTAATCACATACATAAATAAGTTTCTATACATTTTAGGTAGTTCTGTCCCTATAATTCCCAAAAGAAAAGTTTCTGGTTGTTGTTTTTTTACAAAGGTTATTTTAAACATCCTTTTCTTTTCATTATATATCATTTCCCAGTAAGCTTTAACCTTACTCCAAGACCACCACATATGACGATTGGGCATGCTGGACTAAGCACATGGTTCTTTGGATACCTTGCCTGGATACCAGCCCTCTCAACCAATGCCAAGAGAGAGACTAGAAGTCTCAGCAAAGAGTTTTGTGACATAGTAAAGACTCATACATTATGTCATAAGTTTTTGTGAGCTGTCATACCTGTGTGCAGGTGAATAAAGCAGTCTCAAGGGTATTCATTTGTATTTATTTATAAAATCATCTGTACATAATTTAGCATGTATTTATGCATACACATACACAAGAGGGGAAACTAGATGTGTTAGCTAGATTAAAAATTGCTTTAGCATAGGAATATCCTATGTTGTTCAGAAAGTCACACGTGGAAAATTTCATAGCAATGAGAACACATCCATTATTTACTTATTTTGCATTCTAAAGAACAAAAGCTTGGGAATCCACTGTACTGAGAGAAGCTAGTTGTTTCGAGTCATTTTTTACCTTCTTTTGCACTCTAGGTTGTGTTTCCATTTTTCTCAGCTAAACAGCATATAAATTTCAGTATAATTGAGTAGATTAAAAACCAACAGCCTGATTCTAGCTGGCTTTATTTGTCACAGTTGAAATAGTAGCTTGGGATGTAGTGACTGAAGTGGGAAAATAATGTCCCCTCTTGCCAAATGACTTATTAACTAAAGGAGAACAGAAGGGCTTAGCAAAGGGATGCAGCTAGCCTGTCCCTGTCTCCCAAGCCTTATGGGTGACCAAGCAGTTCACCTGAAGTTCCTGATTGTTCCTTGGTAGTACCATTCATACTAGTCTCACACTTGGTATTACTTGTGCTGTCAGATACAGGTGGGTATGCATGGTTTGTGTGGAACAACCTTGTGGGTGAACTGGGGACCAGTGTTGGACCTACTGAACTCCTTGGTTTGAAATGGCTTCCACATTCATTTTACCAATTGGGGCACTATTCTTGGCTCACACAGATTAGCTGTATCGCCTACATGAAATATATGTATTAAACAATACAGTAACTTAGGAGGCAATTCTACACTGAGTAATACACCCACCATATGCGTGAGAAAAGTGGTGCTGAGAAGAACAAATGACATGCAAATTCACTTTGAAATATGTGTTGGAGGAATCAGCTTGTGACAGTTTAAAGAACCAAGTGTTAAACTGTATAAACCATGTTCAAATAATCCATATTATTTTGGCAAGGTACTTTTGTTTTCTGACTTCTATTTTTAGTCAACGATGTTAACATTGCCTATAGCACCCAGTTCCTTCATGCCTCAAAGAGTCTCATGCATGATCCATATAGCAGTGTCTTCTTGCAGAAAGATGCTGTTCGTATTATGCATTCGTGCTGAAAGAGATAAAGAATAATCATTAGCAAAACAAGTGGTTTGGAGGGGAAATATGCATTATTTTCTTTCCAGCGGATGAAGCACGCTGTAATCGGTTTTGGGGAAAGTCTATGATGGAGGAACTTCATTTGTGCCTAGAATGCCCTGATCTATTTATCAAAAATTCGCAATTAAATTGAGCAATGTGGACTGAAGAGGTGTAATATTTACACTACAAACTATGCCACCTACAGATTGGCTGATCTCCCTTTTCAACAGCCCAACATTTCTCTCACATTACACGCCTACATCACTAACTGATCTAATCTGAGGGGAAATTACTTCCTACTCCAAAGTATGGCCTGGTTTCAACAGAACACAATAATGTTATGAAGCCTGGTTTGAAAATAATTTTCAGAAAGGTGGAATCCTTCAAATCAACTATTTGGCAGGAAAGGATTCAGATGGTGGTGATCAAGATCACCCACTTCCCTTCATGAACAGCTGATTAGCCAGATGCTAGATTTTGTAACTCTTTGTTTGCAAGGTTGCAGACGGGCTGTCATTGCTATTGGATCAGGCTAGGGATTCAGATGTACTGATTTGCATGCATGGTAAAGGTAAAGGACCTCTGGATGGTTAAGGCCAGTCAAATTTGACTATGGGGTGTGGCGCTCATCTCACTTTGGGCCGAGGGAGCTGACATTTGTCCACAGACAGCTTTCCACGTCATGTGGCCAGCAAGACTAAACCACTTCTGGCACAGCAGGACACTGGGACGAGTGCCAGAGTGCACAGAAATGTTGTTTACCTTCCCACCACAGCGGTACCTATTTATCTACTCACACTGGTGTGCTTTCGAACTACTAGGTTGGCAGGAGCTGGGACAGAGCAAGAGGAGCTCACCCGTCGTGCAGATTCAAACTGCCAACCTGCCGATCGTCAGGCCCAAGAAGTTCAATGGTTTAGACCACAGTGCCACCCACTCCCGCATGCATGATTCCCCATCCACCATGGATAATAATAATAATAATAATAATAATAATAATAATAATAATAATTTATTTATTTATACCCCACCCATCTGCCTGGGCTTCCCCAGCCACTCTGGGCGGCTTCCAACAAAATATTAAAATACAGCAATGCATCAAAATTAAATGCTTCCCTAAACAGGGCTGCTTTCAGATGTCTTCTAAAAGTCTGGTAGTTGTTGTTCTCTTTGACATCTGGATATGTGGGCAGAAACCTGCTTCCATGCATGTACAGCTGGACTGGGGCATGTGTGGTTCACATACCAATTTCAAAGCTAATTCACATGATTATCTGCTTATATGAAACTGCTGAGTATCGCAGCGTCAAGAGTCTGTGGCCATGATGCATGCTAAACTCTACCTTGCCGGGCTTTTTAAGAATGCTGAACGTGGCATCTTTTATTATGAAGATGGTGCAGGCAGGTTTTCATTACTTGTGTTAGCCCTGAAGAGATGTAGCTAAGAAATAATTCTGGTCATGTTGTACAGATACGCTTGTTCGCTGAGGGATGATTGCCACATTAGAATGTAAAGGCACCGGGTGACTCCCAGGAGTTGCTCCCATCTCTGAGAAAACCTGAAAACATCTTGTTTGGAATGAGTAATCCACATTTCTGGCTCTCAGCCAAACTTATAAACGGTCAAATCACTGCCATATATTTTAGTTTGTGGGGCTGGCTGGGAGCCAGACACACACACAAACACACACTTTCAAACTAGATAGTTACAGGTTGCATGTCTTTTCAAATTTAGCCATTGGATGCCCTCAGGACATTCAGAGAGTAGGGAAAGGGGCAGGAGAGACAGGGAGGAGGATTCCCTGTTCCTTCATCTCTCCCTTATAATTCCTCCCTTTGGCAAGTAGAAGAAGCCCATTTTGCCCCCCTAAGCTCTGAAGATGTGGTGCAAAGCCTCCTCAGGAGTCCCCCACATCCAGTGTTTGAATTTCATGGTGGCCAGAGGGGACCTTATCTCCTGACACTTTGTGATGATACTCTTATTTGTTGCAGTTTTATGGCCATGCATGGTGATGCACTTTGGCTAAAATGGGGAGATGAGGGGGTGTGAATTATGAATTTCATTAATGTTGTCATCCCTGTAATTTGGGCTTTGGCCATGACAGATTTCAGGACAAATTCTGTAGACCTATGACCTTGAGGCTTGTTGGGAGTTTGTCTTGAGTTCAAAGGATGAAGAAAGAAAGCAATGTTCATTTCTTAAAGCCAAGACAATTCAGTCCTGCAACTGGGCTGAAGAATCAGAAATGAACAAATCAGGAAGTTGACCCCCATCTCATCTCATGGTATTTCATTGGCTCCTTACCTAGGAAAAGCAAACAACTGGCCCCTCCCTTCACTTCTGGCTGACTGACTGCTGTGCTCGCTAGAGATTCTTCCTGACAGAGGAGGTCAGTACAACCTGCATAGATTTCTGAAGCTTTGCAGAGAGTTGGGGGGTAATTCTTACCCACTAACTTCTGTGGGCAAATGCCCCAAATTTCCTCTCTCACACATCTGCATCTTCCTTTCTAGGGCTGAGTTATAACCCAACCTCCACTCCACTAACTTGTTAGCAGCTGATGAATTACAGAGGGGGGGAATTTCATCCATTTTTTCATGGTGACATTTACGGGAGCTGGTTAGCACGGTGGTGAGTGATGATGGTTTCCCCCTCAAACTTTAAAGCTAAAGTTTTAGTTTAGTTCTTGCTTGTTGTGGCGATGGCAGTAACCAAATTCTTAATAGCAGCTACTAATCAACAGCCATCATTTCCCAATCTAACTCTACAATGACCTCGGACTTATACTAAATAATGGTGTAGCATCGTTTTGAAAAGACTCTGTAAGAGGAAATGGCGGTTACCAGTTCATGGGTGCTAAGAAGAGCTCCATTATTGTTGCCACCACCGGGGTCAGGGAAGGGTTTAAATCACAAGCACAGAAGAGAAGAAAAAGAGTTACTCTTTCTGGTTGCCACAACAGCTCGCTCTCCAACAGTGGCGTAGCGTGGGGGGTGCCAGGGGTGCCGGCCGCACCGGGCGCAACATGGGCGGGGGGCGCACTCGCACTAGCAGCTCTCTGCCCCTACTAAAATCCACGCGTTAGGGAGCCCGCGCTCGCTCGGCTTGGCGAGGAGGTCGCGGAAGGGGGAGAGCGAAGCCTTCTGTTGCGGGCAAAAAAAGGAGAGGAAGCGGGGCGGGCGGGCGGGCTGGCTGGCTGGCGGGGGTCTGGCTGCGCCTGCTGCTGCCGTTGCCACTGCTGCCGGGCTTTGACAGCTTGGCGAAGCGGAGGGAGAGGAGCTTTATGGTAATTTGAGCCGAGCCGAGCAGGGAGTCTGGCAAGGGGGCGGGAAGAGACTTTTCCCCCTTTTCCCCACCTCGCCTGGTCAAAAAGGAGAGCGGAGTCTCCTCAGGGCACCCTCAGGCAGGGCAGGGCAAGGCAAGCAGAGCGAGGAGGAGAGAGAGGGGAAGGGGGGGGGAGCAGCCAGGAAACACCGCGGTGTGGAGGGGGAATCAATTAAGGAGAGAAAGCGAAAAGCCTTGGAGAAAGGGAAAAAAGGAAAGAAAAGAGGCAGCTCCGGCAGAGCGCGGGGGAAAGAGAAGCCTCGCTGCTGCTGCTTGGGAGAGTAAATTACTGTACTTGCCTTGCCCCGGTTTAGGGGGCGCAAATTACTTGCCTTGCCCCGGGTTAGGGGGCGCAAATTACTTGCCTTGCCCCGGGTGCTGATAACCCACGCTACGCCGCTGCTCTCCAAAACTGTGGGAAAATGTTGGTGGTGTCCCTAGCCTGCAAAAATCCCAGTGAAAAGTTTGAAAAACTAAACTTTTGGTTCAACCTTTGAAAAGGAACCATGCCATGGTAAGCCATTTGGGATCTAGCCCTGGTAAATAGCAAACCTGCCAAGGTACTCGTGAGCAGTGCCATTCCAGCAGCAGAACAACAGGAGGAATCCAACATTGTGGGACATGATACTAAGCTTCCTTGTTCAGAAGTGAGTCCCAAGGAATCCAGTGGGAATGAATGGCTGGTCAGCATGTATAGGATTGATGCCATACAGCTTGTTCCTGTGCATTTTGCTTTGGAAGTAAGTCCCACTCTGTTCAGTGCTTCTCAAATGTACACATTTCCGGAAAATATGGTAAAAAATATGCAAACACCAGTCAAAATAATATGTATACAGATGTGACTTTTAAACAAAACAAAACAAAACAAATTCCACTATTGGATGCAGATACAGGAGAAAATGGGGCACTGAATTTTTTAAAAGGTCACTGAATGGACTTGGAAAATGAATCTATCCCTGTTGCTTCCTTGAGTGCCATTAGATCTGACAGTGGCAGCAGCTTTCAGCAGTCCCCATTGATAAAATAATTCCCCATTGGGAACCACACGAATAATGTGCCATTCCCAGAGGCATTATAAGTATATATATATATAGAGAGAGAGAGAGAGAGAGAGAGATGGCCCATCTCCTAGTGCAAGCCCTAGTGCATACTGACTAGCAATTATGTTCCTGTTACACACACTCAAATTAACATCCAGATCCTATGCACTGAGAGCCAGTGTGGTGTAGTGGTTAAGAGTGGTGGAGTCGTAATCTGGTGAACCGGGTTTGCGTCTCTGCTCCTCCACATGCAGCTGCTGGGTGACCTTGGGCTAGTCATACTTCTTTGAAGTCTCTCAGCCTCACTTCAGAAAGAGAGAGGGAGAGAGAGAGAGAGAGAGAGAGAGAGAGCGCGCTTTGGAATCAATCCTCTTCACCCTGCCTCACCCATTCAGAGAGTGGGAGCACTCTTCACTTTGCCTAGAGTAGCCACTGAACTTTGACCTAAAGCAGGTCAAAATTGAAGGTCTTGTGAGGGAGGCCAAAATAAGTTTGAAAAGATGGTGATGGTGGTTGTGCAGGCATTCTACCCCTCTATCAGTCGCCTCAATGAAAATGAAAAAGGAGTTTTTGACATTGCCCACTGCCACTCGCAGAGAGATGCTCTTTATTCTTCTTTTCTGTGCAGAACAGAAGGGATGGTGGGTGTCCAGTCCTGGAATTGATGAAATGTAGGCACGGAAGAGAGCCTGAGGCACTGTAAACAGGAACTGAGCAGGAAGAGCTGGCAGCTGTGGAAATGTTTACTGAGAGATTTTAACGGTGCCATAGGTGGTATCAGCACTTTGGTGCATGTGGGTGCCTCACTGGTGGCTGCTAAAGGAAGGGGAATGCATGTAAGCAGGAGCATTGCACAGTCCAAGGAACAATGGGCAAACATATGAGAACTGCCTCTTGCATATAAAAAGGTAAAGGGACCCCTGACCATTAAGTCCAGTCGTGGACGACTCTGGGGTTGCAGTGCTCATCTCGCTTTACTGGCCGAGGGAGCCGGCGTTTGTCTGCAGACAGCTTCCGGGTCATGTGGCCAGCATGACTAAGCCGCTTCTGGCGAACCAGAAACGCCGTTTACCTTCCCGCCGGAGTGGTACCTATTTATCTACTTGCGCTTTGACGTGCTTTTGAACTGCTAGGTTGGCAGGAGCTGGGATCGAACGCATCCCTGTGCCTCTTGCATACAGTTAAAAATAAAACACTCTGGAAATGTCTTCCTTATGCAGCACTTGAGAACGGTGTCACTCTGTGACTTGGTGGTGTTAGACGCATGAAAAAAGAGGGCTTCTAGCTCCGTTGAACCAGGAACGCAAGACATTTTTATAGTTAGTAGGTGTGATGCTTGTTCATCACAATGTGCAGTGCCATAATTAGCCTGAGCTAATTGTTTCCCCTAGATCTGCATCAGAGCAGCCCTATGATGTCCACAAATCTGCTTCCTAAATGTCTCTTTTCCAAAGGTGACGCTTACCTGAAGCATGTTACAGCTGCACAGGCTGCGAGTCGGGGATCAAAAGCAGCAATTAAATTAGGAATAATTGGTATTTATCTAATCCACAGTGTTAGTTTAAAGTATATAATAGCACTGGCACTTGGTGTTTTCCTAAGGAGACAAAGAAGGATAGTTTCTGGCAGGGAGTCATTGCAGCTTGCTGGCACAGTTACTATTCAGAAGAGAGGATATCAATCAATTCCTGCACTTTTCATTGATCTTCCATGCAGGCATGCAAACTATCTGAATTTAAACCACAGGTCCAGAAGCAAATAGTGGCCAGTCTTGGCAGCATCCTATTTTACCCTTTGCATCTCCTTATCAATCTTATGCTGGGGTCCAAAGCTGATTAAGAAGAACCAAAACAAACACACACAATTAATTTCCCATTAAAGCTTGCATTGGAAACAAATGATTCAGCTGTGCTGACAACATGGACTTATGTGGAATAATTGATTCCATACATTTTTTTTAAAAAAAATTATTATATTCAGTATGCAGTACATTTTTAATTTTTGTTACTCATTTCTGCCAAGATCATCCATATTCCCCAAACAATGCAGACCTAGAAAACGCCAAATGGAGAAATATGTTTCAATCATTGCTTTTGATGGATGACAAACTGCAAGGAAATCAATTGAAAACTCATATTCTCTCTTAAATAAAAGCACTTTCACTTGAACGGGCATTACTCCTGACACCATGGGGTTGTCACAGTGCTTACCGTGATCAGCATGTATATACCTGAAATCCTCACAGGTACACAGTCTGGAGGTCACATCAGGGTAGGACCAACGCCACCCAAATTAATTTATGGAATTTGCCACCACCTGATACCATGTGAACAGATTGCTTGAAGAAAGACGATTAGAGGAAGTTGCAAAAATGGGTCTGTGCACATCTAACTAGCTATGAGGCACTATGGCCCTGGACACAAGATGCTGGGGACCAAAACCAGAAGATGGGCATTATCTTCATACTCTTCTTGTGAATCCCTAGAAGGACTTGGCAGGCTGCTGTTGCAAGCAGAATGATGGATTAGATGGATCTGTTTGATCCAGTGGGAGACTTCTGTTATCATAAAGCACCAATGCTGCAGCAAGCAAAGGCTCTAGCAGCTCAGTCAGCTGCTTGTGGCTGGAAAGCCAGACAGGATGTTTGTGACTGTTGCCATGGGAACAAAGGGGCAGTCCATTCTGTACTGAGCACCGGATGTTAGCTCAGTGTGTGTGTGTCATATGACCTGTACTGGAAGTACATGGGTGGAGTTTCTTCTTACTGCTGTTGAGTGCAGACATGTTTCTCTGTACTGATATAAGAGACAGAAATAAAGGATGTAAATAGATTTCTGTCTGCTTCTTTCCCCTCCCTGGGGAACACCAAAGGGGAGAGAGGAAGAACAGTGTGTTCCTCTCACACATCTGAGAAGAATCGCTGAGACCTCGCCTGCTTATCAGCAGAGTGGAGAAGCGGGGAGGTTGACAAGGAATATCTGCCGGTGCCTACACTGTGGCACATTCCTCTGACCCAGGCAGAATTGCAACAACTTCTTGACCACGAGTTCAGGAAACTTGAAATATATGAAGTTGTTTGTTTGTTTTTTTACACAATTGCTCTAACTAGCAACTAGTACTTGCAGACTGTGTATATAGGCACATGCATTTTGATGTATACATTTGATGAAACTCCCAAGGTTTTCCCCCACCTTAGTGCAGGGTTGGAGATGAAGATTGCACAGAGGATGTTGTGGATAAGCTCTTAGATGGGCATGGACAATCTGTGGCCCTTCAAATATTGTTGGAGTTCAACTCTCAGTCACCCCAGCTAGCATGGCCAATGGTCAGGAAAGATGGGGGTTGTAGTCCAAAAACATCTGGAAAGCCAGAGGTGAATACTGCACTTGGTCCCTTGAATCCAGCAATTTCCTCCAGAAATGGGAGCTCTGGTGTTTCTGTGTGTGGAGCTCATCCCTCTGGAATTGATTCCACCATCATTTCTGTATTAGAGCCTTCCCATGCAGATATCCTTGGTGCACACAGATCACCTGTATCCCTTACCTGAAATGTGTGTATGGCCAAACTTTGGTCGTCAAACGTAATCTGTTCTGGAAGCCCGTTCAGCTTCCGAAACATTTGACAACCAAGGCGTGGCTTCCAATTCGTTGCAGGAACTTCCTGCACTCAAGTGGAAGCCACGTTGAATGTTTGACTTCTAATTTCCCCCCGAAAACTGGAGCATTTATTTCCGGGTTTTCAGCGTTCAGGAGCTGAAATATTCCAAAAAGCAGCTGTCAGAGCTGGCTCCAGGTCCCAGCTCACAGAGGACCAACGCTAGCCGGCAGTAATGTACAAAAGTCTTTATTGAAATACAGTTTCCATTTTCAAGCCGCAGCGCCCCAGCTCTACGTCTAGGGGTTAGATCGGCGAAGCTCCATCTGAATCTCCGCCCCCTGTACACCAGTTTAAGACTCTAGCCTTACTCCACCTCTTCCGTCTCTCCTTTCTCCTCTGGGTCCTTCTACCCCCCGGGGTCCCTTCCTTCCTGGATTCTTCTGACGCTGACGCTGACCCCCCTGACTCCTCCCCCTCTTTTCGGCGGGCTTTGGGACCTGGCTCCCTATCCGGGCTGCCAACTGCGCCGCCCTCCTGTACATTTGAACTTGGCGCGTGCGCCCAGCCTTCAACCTTCCTCTCGACCGTTTCCTCACTCCCCGATGGAGGCGTGGCCAATCCTGACTCATGTCCTCCCGCTGGCAGTGCGCCGCCTGATCCTGATGCCTGGGACTCCTCCCCCCTACTGCACTCTGGTGGGGACGCTGGTCCTGATTTCCAACTGCTGCTCTCTGAGTCCCCTCTGGCCCCTTCTTCCTGGGGTGTCCCCCTAGGCACCCCCTTGCTCTGACCATGGGAGCCCCTTTCTGTGAATCTTCCGATTCGCTGGAAAGACTCAGAGACCTCGGACCGCTGTCATCGCTAACATTTCCTTCGGACTCCTCCCCCTCGCTCTCTATTTCCTCCCTTTCCTGTGCCTCTGCTCCTGAACCCCTGACATCAGCTGTTCGGGAACTTAGGTTTGACTGTACAGTGGTACCTCGGGTTACATACATTTCAGGTTACATACGCTTCAGGTTACAGACTCTGCTAACCCAGAAATAGTACCTCGGGTTAAGAACTTTGCTTCAGGATGAGAACAGAAATCATGCTCCGGCGGTGAGGCAGCAGTAGGAGGCCCCATTAGCGAAAGTGGTACCTCAGGTTAAGAACAGTTGAAGTGTATGTAACCCGAGATAACACTGTACACATATATTTTATTTATTGCATTTTTTTGCTGCCTTTCTTCCTCTAAGGAGCTCAAGGTAGCATAAACATTTCTCCCTCCCTCTCCTCATTTATTTCCCACAACAACCATGTGAGGTCGGTTAGGCTGAGAGGTGTCCAAGCATCACTCAGTGACCAAGTGGGGATTGAAATCCGTTCTCCCAGTTCCTAGTCCAACACTAACCACTATACTACACTGGCCCCATATGCATCTATCGACTTCACACTGACTTTTCCGCCATTTTTTAAAGGGGGAATTTAGGCATTTGGAGCAGGTGAATTTATCATCACGTGGGCATTTAAGGTGTGTGATTTTTCCCTCAGAAAGTCACATCCTCTGTTTGTCGCTTGCTGCTTATGGGCTTGAGAACAGTTGTAAATGCAGTTTCAAATCTCCAGTTAACACTCCCCACCACTGCCTTCTTTGAACACCTTTAAAATAATGCCTTCTAAAGGTATTTATACTGTGACACAAACAAGAAAGGTTTCAAGGGACTCTCTGGGGAGTGTTTTCTTCTTCCAGCAATAGAGACAATTGTCTGGATGCGTTAACAAGAAACTGTAGTGTAAATTAAGGAATACAGGATTAGACCTGAACTGACTGGAAAGAAAAAGAAATCATGAGTCTAGCGGTCCACACCTGAAATAATTCTTGTGGCTCATGCCATATGCGGCTGGTCATTACCATAGCAACAGACAATGTTGTGTTACATCATGAGAGGCATGCAGGGAAACATACGTTCCGAGTGAAGCACTTCTGAGGTGCAAACAAACATTGGCCGGCGCTGAAATGAGGAAAGAGTAATAAAAATGTAAATAAATGTGATTATAAACATTTGCCATTCTCTTGCATGTAGCTGTTAAAGTAGCGGAAGTAAAAGGTCAATGGCATGCAGTCGGGAATCACAAGGAGCTGTACGCTTGGATTTGTTTTCTTGAATTTTAAGCTTTTCACTGACCTCAATCTTTCTTAGGCTGTGTACGCGCCATACATTTAAAGCACATTTAAAATCCTCCTTGGAGAATTGTGGGAACTGCAGTTTACTCCCTGGCAGAGCTACAATTCCCAGCATCCTTATACTACAGTTCTTGGGATCCTTTTGGTGGGTGGATGTGTTTTAAATGCATGAAGTGTACGCAGCCTTAAGCCTTAAAGAGAATACAGTGGTACCTCAGGTTAAGTACTTAATTCGTTCCGGAGGTCCGTCCTTAACCTGAAACTGTTCTTAACCTGAAGCACCACTTTAGCTAATGGGGCCTCCCACTGCCGCCGCGCCACTGGAGCACAATTTCTGTTCTCATCCTGAAGCACAGTTCTTAATCTGAAGCACTATTTCTGGGTTAGCAGAGTTGGTAACCTGAAGCGTATGTAACCTGAAGCTTATGTAACCTGAGGACCACCGTAATAAAAGGAAGTAGGCCACAAGAACTACTCTTCTTCCCTCATTTCCTATGAGGGAAAAGGAAAGTCTGCAATTTTTTGTGGCGGCCTCATATGTATTTATTTTGGAGATTTCTTACTCGCTCTTCACCACAAGATCCCAGAGTGGAAAAGCGCACCACAACAATGCAATCCTCATAATGGACAATTCCATTCCATGTGTATTCTAGAATCTGCCAGTGTGAAAGAATGTCCCACTTAATGGATTGTTCTAAATGTTTTAAAATTATGTATTGGTTATTGGTTTGTTTTTGTTATTATTATTTATTTTGGGTGGTGTAGTGGTTAAGAGCAGTGGACTCGTAATCTGGGGAACCGGGTTCGCGTCTCCGCTCCTCCACATGCAGTTGCTGGGTGACCTTGGGCTAGTCACACTTCTCTGAAGTCTCTCAGCCCCACTCACCTCACAGAGTGTTTGTTGTGGGGGAGGAAGGGAAAGGAGAATGTGAGCCGCTTTGAGACTCCTTCAGGTAGTGATAAAGTGGGATATCAAATCCAAACTCCTCCTCCTCCTCCTCCTCTTCCTCTTCTTCTTATCTTGTATTTTTATGTTGTGAGCCACCTTGAGATCTACGGATGAATGACAATATACAAAATGAATGAATGAAGTCAAGCTGTAAGACTATAGTGGAATCCATTCTTCTATCAACATCCTGAGTATTTTCCCAACTCCACCAGTGACAGCCAATGCTGTGGGATGAATCTGGAGAAACACAGGGGTGGGATAATCTGATGTCACCAGGCTGCGGTATACAGAACATTACAGAGGATGAGAATTCATCACTGCTTTTGGCCCGTCGCTGAAAGGCAGATTTGTGTGCAAAAGGTCCAAATTTCAGTCCTTGGTATTTCTAGTTAAAGGCAGCAAATGATGTGAAAGGCCTCTTGTCTGAGACCCCTGGAGAGTCAGTGGGGTTCATTGGTTATAGTGTCAGACTAGGACCTGGGCGACCTGGGCTGAAATCCCTACTCAGCCATGAAATTTGGCCAACGTCTCTCAGCCTCAGGCAGTTCCTGGGGTTGTTGTGAGGATAGAATGGGGTAGAGGAAGAACAATATATGTCACTGAGCTCCTTGAAGGATATAAATGTAATAACATATAAGATTCCCTGCTGCTTTAGGGACAAAGGCCAGTGTGTGACCTCCAGGTTATCTGCCACTGCTTCTCCTTTTATCCTAACTCCTGAGAAGGCAGGACTCTAAGTTTATATCTGGAATTATTCTGATCACCTCAGAGAAAGGTTTGCCAATGTTCACCTTGCTTCACCTTGGTCAAAACAGGTAGGTTGAAAGAGAAGTCTGTCACACAGGGATTGAGCTGTTCAAAAGGTATAGTGCATATTCTGACCCATCGCTCCATATTTACTTTTTAATATTGAAGATGAAGAATATGATGTAAACAATCTCTGTACTCGGCTCAGTCACAGTCATGGTTACAGTTGTATTTCCTCCTTTGATTTGTACACCCTATTGATTTTTTGCAGGTGTACTGTCAAAAACTAATAAACATATATATAGTTTAAAAAAGGACAGTGTCAGACTCCAGGTTCCATATTAAGAAGACTTATTAAAATCAGGGATGGTGATTAGGGATGGAGGGGAAATTCAATTTAGTGGGTATTTTAAGACGAATCTATCAAATTTCTGAAGCATTGAGCAAACCAAAACATAGCTATTATTTGAAATTTGCACTGATCTGAATTCTGCAGTGCAGTTCGTCCATCGACTTATGTTTACAAAACTGCAGATATATGGAGAAAGTGTGCATTAATTTGATATTAGTGAAAATGACATATAAAAATGCATTATATTAGGGGAAATTGTTTGTAAAAAGATATACATTAGCCAAAGCAGCATTATAAAAAATGTGTTTACCTAGAGAAATATGCATTAAATTGCTGGTGAATTTTCATGTGCTTTTTTTAAAAAAAGTGGAAACTGGTGTGGAAATGTGTGGGGGGGAATGTCTTAGTTGCTGCAAATTGTGAAGACAGGTAGCACAAGGAGAAACAAAACTGTTTATTCTCTCTCTTTTAAAAAAACCCAACCCAAAACCCCACACTAGGCAATGTGTGCGATGCAAAGATCACCTTGCTGATTTTCAGGAGAGGACAAATTTTCTTGGCAATAACCCTCTTTTTTAATCCTGTAGAATCAGGGTAGGAATTTGATTGGAGGTGGGGGAAGGATCATTCAACGAGAGATGTGTTGGTTTTTCTTTATCTTAAAGTGGTCTATAATGCTACTCAGGAACCAGGTTGGTTTCAGAGGTGTATGCTTGCAGTTTAACCTACTTAGCTGCACACCTGTGGTCTCTCGACTTTTTGCCTAATTGAAAGGGGAGTTACTTTCTGCACCGGGTGCAGGAAGGGATGTGATAGGATAATTGGTTAACTGAAACTGTATTTAATTTGATCGAATGCTTTGTAAGCTGCTGGTGAGGAGGAGTGATGGCTTGAAGCATTTGGCTGTTACGTTTTGGAAAAAATAAAACTTAGGAAATATATTGTGGATGGCTTTTTTATTTCTATGCCCCATTCGCTGCGCACACTCTGTGTTGATGAAGAAGTTCAACAATATGCCCTGTGGGCTGAAGCAAAGAGTGGCTTTGTTTGGTTTTGTTACATTTGGGACCTTGCATACCCAACATTTGGAAAGAGCACCTAAGAAACTGGGCCATTGGCACCTTTCAATAATCCAGGAAGGTGGCAGTAAAAGAGAAGAACTTTGAGAGCAGGACTCATCTCAAAGGAACCCCAGCCTATGCACCCAGAGGAAAATGATAGAAAGGTTGCTGTGCAGTGGGGAATCTAGGCTACTGTGCCATTTAGAGAGATTTTTTTTTTAAAAAAAAAGAGAGACAGATATTATTTTCTCAGCTTTTTCTCCACACCTTTGTTGTTGTTGTTTAGTTGTTTAGTCGTGTCCGACTCTTCATGACCCCATGGACCAGAGCACGCCAGGCACTTCTGTCTTCCACTGCCTCCCGCAGTTTGGTCAGACTCATGCTAGTAGCTTCGAGAACACTGTCCAACCATCTCTTCTTCTGTCGTCCCCTTCTCCTTGTGCCCTCCATCTTCCATCAGGTTCTTTTCCAGGGAGTCTTCTCTTCTCATGAGGTGGCCAAAGTATTGGAGCCTCAGCTTCAGGATCTGTCCTTCTAGTGAGCACTCAGGGCTGATTTCCTTAAGAATGGATAGGTTTGCTCTTCTTGCAGTCCATGGGACTCTCAAGAGTCTCCTCCAGCACCATAATTCAAAAGCACCAATTCTTCAGCGATCAGCCTTCTTTATGGTCCAGCTCTCACTTCCATACATCACTACTGGGAAAACCATAGCTTTTACTATACGGACCTTTGTTGGCAAGGTGAGGTCTCTACTTCCCCCCCCCACCCACACACCTACATTCTTGTAAATGTAGTGTCATCCTTGGATGGCTGCCTGGTTCATCCTGGATCAAAACATTAGTCATTGTTAACATGCTTCACATTTTGCAGCAGGTTACTCGACTATTTTAATAAGTGCATACGATTTAAATGCTCCTAACAAAATAGAAATAAACTAATTACCTTTTGATCCCTAGATTAGAAGGTTGATTAAGTACCCTGCTGCAAGCTGTCGTAATCTGTAAAATCTAACTGCTCGCGGGCTAAAATACAAACGCTGTTTACAAGGTTTGAAAGTGAAGAAATTACTGCCAAAAATACGTTGGAGGGTATTCTGCCCCTTTGGAGTCTGTTTCTGCCACTGCCCCCGAGAAGTTCTTGCTCCCCCTAATTGACCCTCATTGACCTCCACTTCTTTGGTCCCTCCCACTTGCCCTCATGCAGAACATATGTGACCAGTTATGAAGTCATAATTATGAGAAATGCTTTATAATCTCATCCCCTTGTATTGACTTGCCAGGTAAAGGTAAAGGTAAAGGTAAAGGGACCCCTGACCATTAGGTCCAGTCGTGACTGACTCTGGGGTTGCGGCACTCATCTCGCTTTATTGGCTGAGGGAGTCGACGTACAGCTTCTGGGTCATGTGGCCAGCATGACTAAGCCACTTCTGGAGAACCAGAGCAGTGCACGGTAACGCCTTTTACCTTCCCGCCGGAGCAGTACCTATTTATCTACTTGCACTTTGATGTGCTTTCGAACTGCTAGGTTGGCAGGAGCAGGGACTGAGCAACGGGAGCTCACCCCGTCGTGTTGATTCGAACCGCCAACCTTCTAATCGGCAAGTCCTAGGCTCTGTGGTTTAACCCACAGCACCACCCGTGTCCCTTTTTGACTTGCCAGGTACTTCTCTATATTTCTGATCGGCTTCTGTTTACCACAGTGCAGATGACAGGATTACTACATGGCTGCACTGAACATTGCAATAAGTTTGCCAACTGGTGTGTGGCTCTCTGAACCCATCCAAGCCTGACATCAGTGGGTCTTGCGTCAAAGTATTTTGAAACTAGAAGGCAGAGCCCAGGCGGCCGAGGCTGTCATGTACCTCCTGTGCCTGGGCTTTCTTATTTAGACATTTCATTCTCACTTGTCATAAAGTTACTGATTATGATTATGTGATTATGATTATGCATCTTAATAGGCTTATAAAGAACAGAACACACACTAATAATAGCATTTATAACTGCTGTTTGCAGTTATTTAGGGCCAGCTCTTAGATGTTTTCCATTAACGGAGCCCCCTCTGGGATTATTCTCATTGTTCTTGGTGCAGCTGCAGTCCTGGGTGCACTGCATTGTTAAATTTATTTTAGTTCCACTTAGATTCCTGCTCTGAGGCTACTTTCCGATGTGGAGCTGAGAGAGGCTTTTATGCAAACCTGATATCATCATGACTGTACAACGTATAAAAATAGTTTGTCATTGCTCAGAGTTCAAAAGAGGAATTGTTGCTAGATGGATCTGGTGTAGCATCTAAGAGATGGGGTTATGAATCAAGAAATCTCCAGTTTTAATCTCATCTCTGTCATGCTTTATCTACTCCAATTCTTATAACAGCCCTACAGGGTTGTTGTTGCTGCTGCTGCTGCTACCATTGTTATTTCTTTATCCATTCACAAAGATCTCAAGAAGACTTAACCAGGATACAGAATGATAATAAGAACATATGAGAACATATAAAATTACACACTCTGTCTCCAATGATGATGTAAGGGTCTGTAGAGCTTCATAAAATATGAGAAGCTCCATAATGCACTGAGGTCTTGACCTGCACTTAGAACTGAACCTGGAAAATATATCGGAAGCCAGTGCAGTTGGGTGAGAAGAATTGACGCCATATGTCACATTGTCTTGTCCTTGTTAGGAATCTGCCTACTGAATTCTGTGCCAGTTGTAATTTCTGGACAGGCTTCAAAGATAGCCTTCATATGGCACATTGCATTCATCTAACCATGAGGTTACTGAAACAGAGGGAGCAAGGTTATTCACATTCAGATAGGGGCATAGTTGGGCTCCAACCAAAGCTGGTTGAAGGGGCTCCAGCCAAGGCTGGTTGAATGTGCTCTGCACCACAGAGGCCACTTGTGCTTTCAATGGCAGTAATAGATTCAGAAGAATCCTCAAGGTATGAACCTGCTCCTTCATGGGAGAGCACGAGTACTGGTTGAAAGCCTTTATTTGGACAGTGGAACCACTCAGTAAATGGGCGGGATTCAGCTAAATACCCTGCTGGCAGAAGCCCTCATAAGGACTTCTGCAACTGCATCTGGGCTCCCCGCTCTCGTCCCTCCATGTGCCCTCCTAATTGGCTTGGCGTGTGTGGAAGAACTCCAGGAACAGGTATCAGGGAAGAAGAGGGGAGATTATTCCACCCTCCAGGCATAAATAGGCTTAGCACTATGTTGAATCCCTCCTAGTATCTCTGGACTACATTTCTGACTATTGGCCATATTTGGCTGGAACCGATGGAGACCAACTCCCGTAAGGTCTTAAAATAGCAAGATTTGTAATATACAAATGTTAAGTATTACTGGTGCTGGTTTAAATTTGGTTAAGTATTACTGGTGCTGGTTTAATTTTTTTTTAAGCAGCAGCAAAAAAATAAATAAATACAATACTTTTCTAGAACCAACCACAATTCGAAGTGCATTGTGCAAGCTTTTGAGTTACACAGAGCTCTTCCTCAAGCAGGATATTAAACAAACACAATTCAAAAGGGACATATAGTAAGCTGGAGGATATAATTTCATGCTCTGCTTTCAATCTTACTTTTAAGTTGTTAATGGCGGGGGGAGCCTTCTGCATACATCTTAGGTTAGTTTTGTGCTCTATGCAAAACTACAATATGGCATGCTGCGATAGAAAAGCAATGGAGGCAGTCTTTGACAAGACAAAAAACCCAGGAGTTATCTTAATCTGTCTCTGGCACTAATTGGAACTCACAGATTTCTTGTAAGACAGAGAACAGAAGCAACTCTGAACAGAATTACTCTGTGAGATGCTTCCATTAAGACATATATAACCTGGTGTTGCTTTTTTTAAAAAAACCAAAATCTTATCTAAAAATGTGTGAGCTATTAGTGAAATTGTACTGCATTATTTTATTTACTTGAAACCGAATTCACTGAAAATTCAACAGGCATTCTAAAAAGAAAACCCTTTTTATAAACATGTGTGATGCTGTAAGAATGAAATGTGATAGTTCCCAGGCATAGCACTCTAAACTTTGGGGTAGAGTATGATGGGAAAATCCTAAACTGCCAGAAACAGGGAGTATCAGCAAGAACATCAAGGCAAGCAAAGCACACACACACCTCACAAACCTTTTGCCCCTGTAAGAACAAGCCCAACAAGGTGTAGGAAGTGGTTGTTCCTCTGCCATGGACTCCCCACCTCCATAGAATTTACCTGCCCATTGTCTTAGTCATAGGCCATTGGCATTATAGTTAAAATACATATTCACTGTGATTGTTGCCTATTTAGTGGTCATTCTTGGCTAAAGTGTAGGAATGCTTGCTAGAAGGAAACCAAAGCTGGACAAGAAAATGTAAGGGATCACATAATGGGCCTCATCTAGTGAAGTCAATATGCGAGGAGATCTGATGATTGAGGTTGGCGGGGGGGGGGGGTACATGACTTACTGGATGGCAAAGCCCCATCCTGGAGAGTTTAAAGAGGCAGGGGTGGGATTGAAATGACCTGCTGAGCAAGAAGGGTTTCCTGGGTCCTGAAAATCAGTTGTCTGCATGTACATAATTGTGCCTCTTCTACATTCACTTTGTCCAGAGTAGCTCCAAAAATGCACATCATAATTATGTGAGCCATCATAATTATGTGAGCCAGTGTGGTGTAGTGGTTAAGAGCAGTAGATTTGTAATCTGGTGAACCGGGTTCGCGTCTCCGCTCCTCCACATGCAGCTGCTGGGTGACCTTGGGCTAGTCACACTTCTCTGAAGTTTCTCAGCCTTACTCACCTCACAGAGTGTTTGTTGTGGGGGAGGAAGGGAAAGGAGAATGTTAGTGGCTGTGAGAATCCTTCGGGTAGTGATAAAGCGGGATATCAAATCCAAACTCCTCCTCCTCCTCCTCTTCTTCTTCCTCCTCCTCCTCTTCTTCTTCTTTATGATGGAATCAGGATTGACCATCTTCCAATACAAACAGTATATTCTACAGTATATTCAAATGTGTCTTCTCACATTTTCAGGGTCAATCTTTCTTTCTTTCTTTCTTTTTTAAACTCCCCCTGTTTCTACTGAAAATTTTCTAGTATTTTACATCTAGTAGCAATAAAAGATAGACGGCATATTAATGGGTCAGCAAAACAAACTTGTGCGCTTAAATATCAGCAGTGAAAATTCAATCTCTTAAGGACCCTGAAAAGATGAAAACTTTGCAAGTCCATCTGTCCCAAAATGATTTATGGCTGTTAGTAAAAAGTCTTGTGTTACTGGTTTTGGTACTGGTTATGGATGGTATTAGATGTTAGCCATACTCAAAGCCGACTCATCAAAAGTTATGTAACTCAATACCATTCATTTTCAATGAGTCTTCTCTGAGGATGACTAATATTTAATACCACCCACTTGCTAGTAGGGCTGCAAGCCATTGCCATGAACTCCTTGTGCATCGAATATCAACCATTGGGGGGTGTTTAGATGTACCTTGATTTAGACTGAACCTGAAGAAACTAGTAGCATCAGGCAAAAGGTCCATCTTCTAGGAATTTGTCCCTAAATTTAAATGAGCATGAAATGAAAAGTAGACGTCAAAGAAGACAATCAACCTACAAGCAACTCACAGCTGGGCTGCGTCAGGAGCTTGTATTGCTGTCACCTTCTCAGCTTGAGGTGGCCATTCCACCATATTCTGAGGTCCTTGACTTCAGGGTCTGTTCCATGCCATTGGAAAAAGTGGCTGCTGAACAGGAAAGTTCCATTTCAGTGAAATAAGATGTTCTCAGCAGAGGCAAAACTAAACACCTAGACTGGGCTGAAGTCCCATTTAGGTCCAGAGATGTCTGTTAGTTACTAAAGTAACATTTGAGATGCCATTCTGAGCAGCATATGGAGCTGTCCAGGGTGCTACCCAAACTTGAAATTTGCATTGCCGTGTTGGAAATTGGATGCTGCCTTGCTTTTCCTTACCAGAAACTGAACGTTGACTTGGCTGGCTAGTTTCTCTGGTTGAATCCCAAACAGTTACCTAGAAACCCCTTCACTTGAAACCCCACCTGACTGAGACAATCACCAAGGACAGAACATCTGAAAAACTTCATCACAGAAGCATCCTTCCCCTCATGTCACCTTTGGATCCTATTAAAAGTTTTCAGGTAGTATCAAAAAAGAGACCCCACCATCATCACTTGGCATTGCACAATTCATGTTTTTACAATGACAATTCTCTGTCCACAGGTTCATAATCTAAAGTCAACTGGCCCTATGCAAAATGTAAGTGAATGGATAGGAAATGTGAGTGAGGGAAACATACAACAGGAAACTTGGAAAAATGGATTATTTATCCAAAAGAAGAATATCTCAATGATTTATAAAAGAAAAGGCAGCAAAACGATGTTGTTGTGGTTTAATCGTTTAGTTGTGTCCAACTCTTCGTGACCCCATGGACCAGAGCACGCCAGGCACTTCTGTCTTCCACTGCCTCCCGCAGTTTGGTCAAACTCATGCTGGTAGCTTCAAGAACACTGTCCAACTATCTCGTACTCTGCCGTCCCCTTCTCCTGGTGCCCTCCATCTTTCCCAACATCAGGGACTTTTCCAGGGAGTCTTCTCTTCTCATGAGGTGGCCAAAGTATTGGAGCCTCAGCTTCAGGATCTGTCCTTCCAGTGAGCACTCAGGGCTGATTTCCTTCAGAATGGATAGGTTTGATCTTCTTGCTGTCCATGGGACTCTCAAGAGTCTCCTCCAGCACCATAATTCAAAAGCATCAATTCTTCGGCGGTCAGCCTTCTTTATGGTCCAGCTCTCACTTCCATACATCACTACTGGGAAAAACCATAGCTTTAGTTATACGGTCCTTCATTGGCACGGTGATGTCTCTGCTTTTTAAGATGCTGTCTAGGTTTGTCATTGCTTTTCTCCCAAGAAGCAGGCATCTTTTTGTTGGGATACTGCCAGGGAGATAACGTCCATCTGAGCCCCCAAGC
>JAXCMG010000103.1:720314-744280 GCA_034642415.1 Podarcis siculus
TTCTTTCTTTCTTTCTTTCTTTCTTTCTTTCTTTCTTTCTTTCTTTCACAACATTATATACCACTTGATTATAATAAAACCTCAAAGTGGTTTGCAAAAAGAATTAAACAGTAGAATTATAAGTTACAAACACACACAGGAAGAACAAGTATATAGTTTGAGATCCTCACCTGTAGTTTTATAAATCATTTAATGTGTCAGCATGAATAGAATTTATTGATATTGCTGCTGTTGTATAAGGGATTATTATTATGACCGGAATGTAATTGAAATCAATAAGATTTTGGAACGCAGAAATAAAGAAAATCATCAAAGCATCAATTCTAGCACCTGGGCAGCCACCTTATCTAATTATATAATTCGGTATTTGAATGACTGATATTAGTAATTGTATTATAAATTGGTATTGTTATAATGAGGCTATTATTGGATTGTAATTGAAAACTAATAAAAACTATTATTTAAAAAATTACAAAAGTTACAAACAAGTATTTAAAAATAATTTAAATTAACAATAAGCTAAAACCGGATTAAAACACACGACAGCTTCTACATTTCTGGGTAGGGTTGCCTAAACAAAAATGTTTTTGGCAGGTGCCAAAACAAGCACAGTGAAGTTGCCTGTCTAATAGAAAGGGTGTTTCAAAGTGCGGGTGTTGCCACACTAAAATATTATTTGCTTTCAAGTGTGGAACAAGTAAATGGGGCACCTGTAACCATGCCATTTCCACAGATCAAAGCAGTCACATGGGCATACATATGTAGGCAGCAGGAACAGCTGGCTTGACTTCTCTTTCACTACTGATCCAGCCTTGCAGATTCTTGAGGGCAGCTTGCAGCCACGAGGGATCTGGTGACACCAAGAACCAATTTGATCCTACAGGCCCTGATCTGGTTCCTGGTCTGAACTGCTTATAGACTGTCAGTTCCTGTACTGCATAAAACTGCACTTGCCTCCAGCTTTTCAATGCCACTCATGACATCCATCCTGTTAGGGGTGCCGCTGACAGCTTTCACTGACAGATGTTTCTTAAGATAGGAGTCTGCATCAGCAACAGGCCCCTAGTCTCTTGGGTAATAGACACCAGTATTTCTGCCTTTTCTTAATGTCCTTGGTTCTAAAGAATGAGCTAGTGAAAATAACAATAATTCATGTGTAGGCACCAAGCTGCCATCAGATGACTTTGGAACAGACGCACATTAGGGATAGGGGGGGAAATCAGGTATGAAAGTTCACTAGCCATTAATCAAAATATCATGGTAGACAGCTGCCAGAAATGCAGGTCTTAAATTCCACGCAACGATAAGGACAATGTGAGATTACTATCCCTTGTTTAGCCCTTAATATTTCATTGAGACCATTCGATCAAAGGAGAGAGAGGAAGTTCTGCAAATATGGTTACTCTTGTCCTTCAGCTGGGCACTTTTGTCACAGTAAGTGAGCCTGTACTTGCACATCATTTTGAAGGAGTGCCACACATAAATTGCTAGGCACTCTGGAGAGACGGTACCTTTGCAGGAGTACCTCATTCTTAGATTATGAACCGTTACAACCAGAGCTTATCACATCATATTACTTTCCTCTTGCTAGCCAGTGAATGCATATTCTCGATAATGTAATATAAATTAAAAATCGTATTCACTATCTTTCAATCATGAGTATGAAATAGTAGCCTATCTGTTCCATGGTCCCAAAGAGTTTGTGCACATGTGTTGTCAAGAATGTGTAGAGGGGCGGGGGGACAAAACCCGGCTCTTCTCCTTTGATCTTCCTATTTGATGGCAACAGATTGTGGAATGCTATCTAGAGGAGGTGGGGGAAACAGTCCCCAAAAAATTGTGGGAAGGGGATTGCTTCTGTCTTATACGCACACACCCACACCAATAACTGCTCCAGCCATTTCAGGGTTGGTACAGTACAGTGGTACCTCGGGTTAAGTACTTAATTCGTTCTGGAGGTCTGTTCTTAACCTGAAACTGTTCTTAACCTGAAGCACCACTTTAGCTAATGGGGCCTCCTGCTGCTGCCGTGCCGCCGGAGCATGAGTTCTGTTCTCATCCTGAAGCAAAGTTCTTAACCCGAGGTACTATTTCTGGTTTAGCGGAGTCTGTAACCTGAAGCGTCTGTAACCCGAGGTACCACTGTACATCCTTCATGTATTCGGGAACTGAATTTCTGAAGACTTTGGGGGTAAAGCCAAATTCTGAAGAAAACAATCAGCAAGTTATGCAAACAGAATTTTGTCAGGGCATCCTCCAAAGACAAAACAGAAGCAAAACAGAAGTAGTGATTTACCAAGAACACATACCAGAAAATAAGCTCTCTTACTTTTTAAATACAAATTCTTGGAGAATATCAGAAGTTCATGGTGGGGGCGGGTCCAGGAGAGGATATTCTCTGTGGCATTCCCTCCTCACAGAAATGCTACTGGCACCTTCATTGTATAGCTTTCCTCATATTCTGAAGAAGCACCTCTTTGACATCTTCGACATAAGTTATAGGACCCAGCCTATTCTTTTGGTAGTAGATTGTTTTATTTTGATATAGTTTTTTTACATTGCTACAAGCTTCCTTTGGACCTTGTAGAAAAGGGTGGGCAAGACATGGTGCTGATGTTGATGATAATGGTGTGCTGTTACATACCAAAAATAAAATAAAATGCTTTACTTGTGGAATGTTTACAGTCTACGCCTTGTGGGACTGGGTGAGTCACTGTTCTGGGTGTATCAGATTGGAAGGAGAACAGCCCAGAGCAGTGACTCATGCAGAAACCCATAATGCAAGGCTCCTTTGTGGGCATATAATCTAGCTACATCTTCTGACTGAAAACCACAATTTACAAATACATAGCAGAATTATCCACCCCCAGTGGAGGCTGATTAGAAGGAGACAAAACCAGAGCACGGAAATGTGTGACAGCAGCCTCCTCTCTCTTCTCTCTCTCTCTCTCTCTCTCTCTCTCTTTCTCTCTCTCCGTATGTGTGTTTATGTGTGTGTAGTATAAACACCGACAACTGGGAAACACTGGCCTGTGAACACTCCAATTGGAGAACAGCCTTTACCAAAGGTGTCATGGGCTTTGAAGATGTTCAAACTCAGGACGAAAGGGGGAAACGTGTTAAGAGGAAGGCATGCTTGCCAAACCTTCACCATGATCAACTCCCGCCTGGAAACCTATGTCCCCACTGTGGAATTGGCCTCCACAGTCACTTAAGGACTCACTGTTAAAACCATGTTTATGTCTTCTTCTATTTGTCCCCGTGTCAACTTCAGTTTATTGGTTATTTTTTTCTAGTAAGGCTGTTTCCCATACTATTTGGTACCATTGGTTCATGCTTACTCCTGAGTATGGCTCTCCTTTATCATATACACAGCCCAACAAGACAATGGCAAAAATCCACCAACAGCATACAAATCAATATGGCTAACCTGATCCAAAACACCCACCCATCCCACTCACACATGAAAACAAAGACCACCACAGCCAACCAAAAATGAACAGCCACACCCTAGGCCAACCCCAACCTCTCTCACCACCAAAGGAACACAAGTGAGCAGCAGAGAACCTGCACAAGCAATGCTGACACCAAACCCTACATGTTGTTGTTGTTGTTTAGTCGTTTAGTCATTTAGTCATGTCCGACTCTTCGTGACCCCATGGACCAGAGCACGCCAGGCACTTCTGTCTTCTACTGCCTCCCGCAGTTTGGTCAAACTAAAACCCTACATAAATTAAGTAAAATAGAAACATCGCCACCTGACCCCACCCCCACTCATCTTTCCCTCCTCCACCTCTTTCCCCCTTTTCTTCCTAATGTCTCAACAAATGAAACTGATTTGTTTAAAAAAAAAGTTACATGGGGGAAAAATACGAGAGAGAGACATTGCACATACCTTTGAAAATCAAGAAAATCTTTAATAAAAATACATTTAAAAAAACCCCAAACAATGTGTTTATGGAAGACAATCTTACTCAGCTATGAGTGATTGCCAAAGAAGAAGAAGTGTGCATGAGGAATACCTTAGGCTCACAGGACCCATTTGGTGTACTCAGAGCAGGACTTTGGGGCAGATGTCCATGATGACCCTACTGAACAAAATGAGCAGGAGGATACCCAGATGTAGCAGGGCTGCTTTGTCACATAAGGAGTCCTGTTGGATCAGGACAAGGCTCATCTAGTCCAGAATCCTGTTCTCACAGTGGCCAACCAGATACCTATGGGAAGCCCATAAGCAGAACCAGAGCGCAACAGCACTTTACCCTCTGGTGGTATCCAACAGTTGGAGTTCAGAGGCACATAAGGTAAGGTAAAGGGACCCCTGACCATTAGGTCCAGTCATGGCCAACTCTGGGGTTGCGGCACTCATCTCACTTTATTGGCCGAGGGAGCCAGCGTACAGCTTCCGGGTCATGTGGCCAGCATGACTAAGCCGCTTCTGGCGAACCAGAGCAGCACACGGAAACGCCGTTTACCTTCCCGTTGGAGCGGTACCTATTTATCTACTTGCGCTTTGATGTGCTTTCGAACTGCTAGGTTGGCAGGAGCAGGGACCGAGCAACAGGCGCTTACCCCATCGCGGGGATTTGAACCGCCGACCTTCTGATCAGCAAGTCCTAGGCTCTGTGGTTTAACCCATAGCACCACCCGCGATACTGCATTTCATACACTGCCATTTAAAGAGGCACTCCTCTCCAAGACCATTAAGCCCAGAGTCATAAATTACCTAAGTGTGCCACTTTTAATTATTTCATTTATTTATTTGCAGCATCTCAGCAGTTTTCTCAGCATACTCTGGCATACCATTGCGGGGGTGGGGAACGGGTTAGTATCTCCAGCCCGTTGGTCTGAGCCAGCAAAACTGCAACAGCTGCACACTTCTGCCAATCAGTTCCGCTCAAATAATGGAGAGGGGGAAAAATGTGAATGGAGGAACAATGAGAATGTCTCCCCCTCCCCCGCTTTGCTTATGAAGACTTACTGTATGTCACAAGTTTGGCATCAGTACTTTTGACAATGGCAGATCCATGGGAGAGGACCACGTCAGCAGTTTTTGCCTTAATTATAATTAACCGAACTGCCTTGCTGACCTGGCACTTCCAGGTATGATAAAAGTTCTTCCGAGAAGAGATCTCAGAAAATGTTAAGCGGCTATAACCAAGTAACAAGACAAGCAGCAAGACACAAAACTGATATATTTTTAACATCAAAACACAGCAATTTTCATTTCAAAATCCTTATTGCTTGCTGCACCAAACAAAGAAATGTTACTGTGCTTTAGACCCAAAGGAGAATGCAATTTTAATGGAACGCTCCTCAGTAAATCTGCCTGCTGTGATAGGCATTTGACTTTTACCAAATTGCTGCTCAGTAATCACACTGTGCTAAAGTCACTCAGAAAAGGAAAAGCAGGGAGAAGGCTTAAGTCAGCGAGGAAGCAGTACAGCAAAGTTGCCATCTCTTGCGGTGGGTTCTGGGTTCATTTAAGTGATGGACAAATTCATCCATTCCAGTTCCTCTCAGCTTCTCATATTTCCAATCATGAATTTGGTCCTCCATATTTCTGTAGTAATTTGCTGTCAAATAAAAATCTGACAGTTTCTCAGTGCAGATTTCTCCCAGTCAACACATGTCTGTGTTTTGACTGATAAATTCATTTTTGCAAGCTATTTCCTCTAATGTAATGCTATACAGTGGTACCTCGGGTTAAGAACTTAATTCGTTCTGGAGGTCCGTTCTTAACCTGAAACTGTTCTTAACCTGAAGTACCACTTTAGCTAATGGGGCCTCCCGCTGCTACCGTGCCGCCGGAGCACAATTTCTGTTCTTATCCTGAAGCAAAGTTCTTAACCGGAGGTACTATTTCTGGGTTAGCGGAGTCTGCAACCTGAAGCATCTGTAACCTGAAGCGTCTGTAACCCGAGGTACCACTGTATATATATGAACACAAATTTTATATTTCACTTGGTTGTAACAAAATCTCTAAGTGGTTTACATGAAATATTGAAGCTATCAGTGAAAACACATTTGCATCTTTGTAACACAGAGTTAGTCTGCCAACAGGCCTAGTACCTGAAGCCAGCTCCCTATAGAGCATGTCCTGTCATCTTCGATTCTGTGTACATGACAAAGCCAACGCAGATGTTGTGGAGACAGAATTGTGAACATGTTGAGGTTAGGGACTGGACATCGGAGGAGGAATGGTGGAGACCACCTTCCCCTCTTCCTGAACCTTCCCGGGAAAAGGAGGACAATATAGATTTACAATGGTGGTTTGCAGAGGGTCACAGCTCAGAGACAGAAGAGGGGCAAAGCTGGGGGGAAAGAAGCAGAGCAGGAGCAGCTGGCTGACACGTTATCAATAGAGAGCATTCCAGACCCCCCTTCTCCCAGAACACGGCAAACAGTGAAAGTAGGAGAATAGAGGGCTAAGAGACAATTGGCCTTAAGGAGTCACTGTAAAATGGGTAGTGTTGTTGACAACTGAGAAGGGAAGGGGGGAGGAGATTACTCGGAGCAATGCCATTACCCCAAGAGGCGACAAGTCTAAGCCTCTCTTTGTGTATACTGAATAAAGACTTTGGTAAGATCTTCTTCAGGGGGCGCAGGTGGTGCTGTGGGTTATACCACAGAGCCTAGGACTTACCGATCAGAAGGTTGGCGGTTCGAATCCCTGTGACAGGGTGAGCTCCCATTGTTCGGTCCCAGCTCCTGCCAACCTAGCAGTTCAAAAGCACAAAGTGCAAGTAGATAAATAGGTACCGCTCCGGTGGGAAGGTAAATGGCATTTCCGTGTGCTGCTCTGGTTTGCCAGAAGCAGCTTAGTCATGCTGGCTGCATGACCTGGAAGCTGTACGCCGGCTCCCTCGGCCAATAAAGCGAGATGAGCGCTGCAACCCCAGAGTCGGTCACGACTGGACCTAATGGTCAGTGGTCCCTTTACCTTTAAGATCATCTTGTTTATCCATTATTGGCAGCCTGTCATGAGGGAGGGGGTGGGTTTCCCTGAAGCCTGACACCTATCTGCATTTGTCACATGGATGAACCCACATAGCATAGTGAACAATATAATGTCATCATGCTATGTAACCAATCATATTTACCTCTGTGATGTGCTGTCAATGAACTTCTGCTAAGGAGCTCCTGAGCAAGAACTTCCAGTTGCACATTTTGGGGTTAGAAGAAGCCCCAGAACAGCACACAGGGGGGAGAGAAGGGGTACTGTTCCATCTAGCAAGCTGAATTCCACCCATTGGGCTAACTTGTACATTATTATTATTATTATTATTATTATTATTATTATTATTATTAAATGATGAGATTGAACAGCATGGCCATGGAGAGTGTGCCACTTTTCCAAAAAATAAAATAAAATAAAATAAAATAAATGTTGTACAGGGATTTCGCCTCCATAAGACCCCTTCATGAATCAACATGATTTTTATTTAGTCAAAAGTGATTCCAAATCCTGCTTAGGCCACTAATGAGCCAAGTGCTTTTTAGCCATAAGAGAATCAGATGAGAAGTGGCTTGGATTGGCATCTGGATAAATTACTTTTGTTTAACTACGAAATTTCAGGGGGGGAAATGCAGGGGGGAAACAGCAATATTACCCTAAAAAATCAACATTGTTTTCTCCCTAGCTGCTTTTAAAACTGCTTTGGGGAAATTCCTTGGCTTCCAGTTAAATATAAGAAAGGAGAGGTAACGATCAGGAAAAGAAAATCCTTCTCATTAAGATTCATGAGCAAGGAAAAAGGTATTAGAAAAGGGGATATAAGAAAAATTAAATATGTCTATTAACTTAAGAGTTCAAATAAGCACAGGAGGCTTAAGAAAATCCAATTTTGAAAAGGGAGGTAAGGCCAAAAGATTCTTTGCCAGAAGACTGGCAAGGAAAAGCACACACACCCGGTGTGTAACATGATGACCCTCCTTTTGGCTAGTGGAAATAAGGGCCAATCTAGATTCATGCCTTAGAAGCTGGTTCATTAGGGTAAATGGGGCAACTTCCCCACCAATCTCAGTCTGCCCTCTGCCTCTCCCCACCTGCCTGTCTTCTGACTTATAACCAATGTTCTTTTTCTAGAAAAAGAGGTGCGGGAAGTCATCATGAATGCTTCCCTTGTTCTCTTATATAGCAATGGTGCCCACCTGAGAGGTGTCAGAACCGAGTCCTGGTACAGTGGTACCTCGGTTTAAGAACAGTCCTGTTTACGAACGATTCGGTTTACGAACTCCGCAAAACTGGAAGTAGTGTCCTGGTTTGAGAACTTTACCTCGGTTGGAATCCGAATGGTGGAAGGGCACTGGCAGTGGGAGGCCTCATTAGGGAAAGTGTGCCTCAGTTTAAGAACGGTTTCGGTTTAAGAATGGACTTCCTGGGGGCCACTAGGGGGCGCATTGGAAGATGGCCGACATTAACATCTCTCTGACCCACACGAGGTAATTTGGAGGCTATGATGGGAGTAAATTAGCCTCCCTAACCCACTCAGGATGGTGAGTGGGATTGCCTTGCCTGCTGTGCCCGATACCACCCCCGAATTTTCAGGGATGGGGGCACTAGGCACAAAGCCCTCCTGTGGGATCTCGGCGCTCCTGGACGCTGTCTCTGATTTGCGCCACTAGCTGCAAGAACTTCAAAAGAAACAATTTGGAAGAAGGAAAATGCACATATTTCAAGAAAAGAGGGGGAGTAAAAGACTGCAACAGAAGAGATCTCTGGAAAACAAGACAAGATTAAACTGTGAGAAGACCCGTCAAGATACGGTACGGCAAATGACTGATGGGGGAGGGGGGAAAACCTTTCCTTTCATTCCTTTTGTGATTAAATAAATAAGAATCCCCCTCCCCCTCATGAGTCAGAAATGTCGCTTTAAGGACTTAAGCTGTGGATTTAAGGCTGTGTGGAGATAAACTTTCGAACCAAAGCATGTTTTAAGAAGAGCGTGGAATGTATAAGAGCTTTGCTGTGACGCAGTTAAAAATGCCGTCACCATCTTGGGAAATGCTGTCGGAGGACTGAGTCTGGGAGGAGAAACAGAGCAAGGGAGTTGTTTTTATATTGTGGGAGAAACTCCTCGATGAGGACTCAAGAGCGACAGCTTTATAATTAATGATGGAAAAAGCGACGTTATTTATGAAGGCGTTGATATATGGAAACCATCTCGAACTGAGGACTGGAAAGACGGAAAAATCCACACAGGAGTATTATTGGTGTTTATCGGCTTAAGGAGACTATCAGAAGAGAACTTAAAGGATAAAGAGAAAATATATGAATAAGATGTGATGTGGAAATAGCAAGATAAGACTGGAAGGAATTATGAACATCTGTTTGGACTGATTTGGACTGATTTGGACATAAATGCAGTAGCAAGAAGAGGATCGGAACCTCCCCTTCGGATCTTGAAATATGGGACCCCCCAACAAAATTTTAAAATTCGGCTCTGTAATTTGGAATTTATATGATGTGGTTTGATTTGATGTGATTGGCCGGTTAATAAAAATTTATTTTTTAAAAAAGAAAGAATGGACTTCCAGAACGGATTAAGTTTGTAAACTGAGGTTCCACTGTATATACGATGGAAGCTGCCAGGGTGACTGGGGCAACCCAGTCAGATGGGCGGGGAATGAATGAATATTGTACAAAATATTGTAATAATTATTCTTATTGTACAAGAGATTGTACAAAATATTCTCAGAAATGCAGGTAGCCAAGCTTAAATTTCCATTTATTGGAAAACAATTTTTGATGCGGTTCTTCAGTTATCCAAAGCAGCCTTGCTTTTGGCCTGCCCAGTTAGTTTTCAGTTTGGGATCAGGATTTTGCAGTTGTTTTCAGAAAGTGGTGCTGGGAGACTCCTGTTTGAAGCTATGGCCATTGGCATATGGAGTGGAGAACCTCAAGCCAGAGAACCAAAAACAGCCTTCCAGCTGACCCTTAAAATTCTTCAGGGACCGCAGCCCTCATCAGTGCTGCTCTGTGCTGTCTTTGAGTTCTTTTGCCTGGTGGAATGCGTCCTTGAACTGTGTTGGTGCATGAAGCATGGAGAGAAGTGTGTGGGTCTTTGTGTGCACGTATCCATAGAAACCTCTGAATGTTGTGTGGCTGGAATGTAGCCTGCTATTCAAATGCAAAAGCAATATCAATTGTTCTACCCACTCCTACCTTTGTTGTTGTTTAGTCGTTTATTCGTGTCCAACTCTTCGTGACCTCATGGATCAGAGCACACCAGGCACTTCTGTGTTCCACTGCCTCCCACAGTTGGGTCAAACTCATGTTAGTAGCTTCAAGAACACTGGCCTATCATCTCATCCCCTTCTCCTGGCGCTCTCAATCTTTCCCAGCATCAGGGTCTTTTCCAGGGAGTCTTCTCTTATCATGAGGTGGCCAAAGTATTGGAGCCTCCGCTTCAGGATCTGTCCTTCCAGTGAGCACTTAGGGCTGATTTCCTTCAGAATGGATAGGTTTGATCTTCTTGCAGTCCATGGGACTCTCAAGAGTCTCCTCCAGCACCATAATTCAAAAGCATCCATTCTTCGGCGATCAGCCTTCTTTATGGTCCAGCTCTCACTTCCATACATCACTACTGGGAAAACCATAGCTTTAGTTATACAGACCTTTGTCGGCAAGGTGATGTCTCTGCTTTTTAAGATGCTGTCTAGGTTTGTCATTGCTTTTCTCCCAAGAAGCAGGCATCTTTTAGTTCTGTGACTGCTGTCACCATCTGCAGTGATTATGGGGCCCAAGAAAGTAAAATCTCTCACTGCTTCCATTTCTACCCCTTCTCTTTGCCAGGAGGTGATGGGACCAGTGGCCATGACCACTCCTACCTTGGTTACACCCAACTGAGATGGAGCCACCAGAAGGCAAGCGACAAAGAAAGGTGGCCTCTGGGCTGAAAATTGTTCCAAAACCTTGTTGTTTCCTTTTCCTTGTACCTTAGCTACTGCAGCACATTCTGCATTTTAACTAAACTATACTTGAACATTTCATCCTTTGTGAACATGAACCATTTTTAATTCTGCTTAGTCCCTTTGACCTTGTCATGCTCTCCCTTTCATTTCTCTTTGTGTGTTTTTTTGGAAAGCATTTCAACTCTTCACAATTTTATTATGATTCTGTATTTTGCTGTGCTTAAATTCCAAAAGGACTTTAAATAAAGAGGTAAACAAGTAAGAGTCATGTAGAAGTCATTAAGGGATGCAATTAACATGGCATCCTCGCAGAGATCCTTTTTTCAAGGACCAAAGTTGACAGCTGAATCCTGACCTTTGGTATTTCAGAGTTTCGGAACGGTCTGTGGGACATCTTTATAGCAATTTTTACAACACAATTTCATTTTATTCTGTGGATAGAAATGGCTGCTTACCTGCCGGCTGGAAGGAAGCAGTGGTTGCAGTCGTCATGGAGTGGTCTTCCAGCTTCAGCATGGCTTAGGGAGTGGACCAGAGGGGAAACTATAAAAGTCAACTCCCAAATTCCAGTCCATATCAATTTCACATGTGTTTATCCTGCTCCATCCTATTTCCACATTAACCTACAATTACTTTTTTAAAAAGTGCACAAAAATCATATTTAAATTCATAAATATGCATTCTATCACAAAATACATATTTAAATACCCTATGCCTACATTTCTAAATGTATTTTCTCCTAAAATATGCATTTTTAATGCAATGTGGTACTTTCTTTGAGATAAGAACTCTATCACAAAATTTGGAAAAGTGCAACATCGAGAGGGTAATGATGTTCTCGCAGACCCAATGAAATTTCACTCCATCTGTTCTCCCACCTTATCAGTGCATGGCAGAGGCATGATTTGATCCAGGCTCTTCTTGATTCAGCATAGCTCCAACTCTTCACCACTACTTTACATCAGTTTACAGCTGTAATGCAACCTCTACTCCCATTGATCCATGTCTGCCATTATAATAGCATCACAGAATTATTAAAAACCTGCACCATGGTTACTGTTGCTATGTAAATGGTTCCCCTTGGCATGAATGCATTTAATTCTTCATCTTCCTTTGTCTTTGGAGGTGTGACTACAATCAAAATATGGATAGTATTTAAGTGTGTTTGCTGCCGGGTTGAATTTGGGAGGCCTAGAGTGAACCTAATCCTATAGCTATAGACACATCTGTTTTACAGTTGTGTCAGAAGCCATCTAGCGAGGGAAGGCAAAGGTGGAAACATATGGAAATAAGCTTGGACATCAACTTTACATTCAAGTAGGTAGGAGATTTACCATAGTATTCAGCTGAAACCTGTAGCAGAAGCGATTTGTCTGTATGAGGCAAGTTCTACAATTCCTTCCCCATCCCACCACAATGACAATTTGAATGAAAGATAGCCCTCTGGAAAGAAAGTTGGACCAGAACACCCAGGATCATGTTATACCATTTGTGATGGATTTAGTGTGAGATCTAAGGGAAACTCAGTCTGTATGCCTGCAGTTCCAGGAGTTGGCTTATATTGAATCATGGTAAACCAGAGGTTCCAAAACATTTTTATTCAGCATCCAGCTGTTCAGCTGCTGAAGGCACCAGGACAATATTATTGATGCCTAATGGAGCAAGCCCCCGGCTCACTTGGAGAATAGCGCTAAGCCGTTATGAGCAATTTGGAGCCGTTGCCGAGGCTTTAGGGGAAATTGTTCTATGCAATCAATCTTGTTTGAAGCGAATGAATGAAATATAGTGTTGGAAGCTAATGAATAAAATAAATATAAAGATTCAAGGATAGAGCTGTAATCCTATGTACATTTATTTGGGCGCCAGCTTCAAAGAATCCCACAGGCGTTACCGTCCTCCCCAGATAAATATGAATTGGATTGTGGCTGACCTATTTATAGGTAAGGATTTCCAGACAATATGGCAGTAAGGTACATTGTAATTGTCTAAAACTTGATACCACATGCTGATGGTTCTGTGGAGTCTCCAAATATATTCTTTTTCCTAGAAAATAAAACTAGCAATCCTTTTCATAGGTTCTTGTGGCATTCCCTCATCCCTAGACAAAGAGACTGATAAGACATTTGGGTTACTGGTATGATCTCGAGGTCTTGAAAGGAAAAGGCAAAATATACGGCGATAAATGCAAATTATTTGAGGGAGTATGGCAGTAGCAATGATGAACAAGACTCCCAAATACATTGCTTACACTTCCCAAAGAAAATGAAAGCAGTAACCCCCAAGGTTCAAGTCCCCAGTCACATGTAATTTGATGGGTAGGAAACTGCCATATTTGAAGCCATGTGCATGCTAATTTAAAAAATGCAAACCTGATCCAAAGTGCAAATTATATTTGGAAAAATCAACCTGACTCACATATACAAAAGGTGGTTCACATATGCATGTTCATCAGCTGATCACCGATAGAACAGCACAGATAGAACTTTGTATCACCTGAAGTGCATTGCTTTTCAGCCACATCAGTTCACACATTCAGACACCAGTCTTTAAGGTTTGGTTCCAACATGCTTGCTCATCATTTGATGAAAGCAATGTTTTATTATTTTATTATTATTTTTATTTCTATACTGCCCTTCATCTGAGGAACTTAGGAAGGTTTTCAATATAAAAACACAGAAATACATATCCTAGTAACAAACAAAATAATAATAACCCCCACCCCTGTCCATAGATAGTTTCATGAACCAAAGGCATGGGAGAAAATGAATGTTTTTGCCTGCCACCTAAAGATATGTAACAAAACCTCCAGGTGAGACTGCCTAGAGGAAGCATTCTACAAGCTGCCAGCTGCCCCATGATGAGCAATAACTTGCATGTGTTGATGGACTATTGCAATTATGTTAGCTCTGGACTTTCCTACCTGTTGACATAAGCCGAAATGCAATGAAGTCAGTTCATACATTCAGCTGTGAGTTGCCAAGGCCTGGTTCAAACAGGCCCACCAGGGCCGGCCCACCAGGAGCTGGGGTGAAGCAGCTGCCTTGGGTGGCTAAAGTCCAAGAGACGGCATCCCCACTGGTGCCCTGCCTGCCCTGCCAGCTCCAATGCTGGTGAAGAAACTGTCACACAGCTTAGGTACAGAAGGCTTTGACAGCAGTGGGCAGCATGGAAGAATGTTCCCATTTCACCTCCGGTGGCGAAGCAGGATGTGACAATCCTGATGCACGCACATTGCTCCATTTCACCACACATGACGGCTGTGTGTGCTTGGTGACAGGCAGGTGAGTGTGTGAACTGATTCCAAGTACACCACAATAATCAAGAAATCCAATGATGTAAATGCATATGTGAACTGGTCCAGAGAGGATAAGGAAATTGGATTAGCACTTGCTAAACCAGGTCTTTGCCAATTGCTGGCTCTGGGACTTTGAGCCCAGGTGTTCCAACATGCCTTGTAGAAAAGCAAGTGCTCTCTTTCGGTTATTCAGCCTATGTCGTTCATTCAGAATAAAGTTTAAGAGCTTCTGTCAAAGTGATGACTGGCCCCTTGCCTATTGAAATGTCACATCCAATGTCTACAAATCTATGCCTATATGTTTGGAGAGTAATCCATTTTTTATTTCTTTAGTAGTCCTTTATTATCTCCCTTTTCTGCTATCTTCTCTGCTGAATTAAAGCTGCTCAGCAAGTCAGATTTTCTTTCAAATTGCACAGTTGTAAAAAAAGAGAAAAAAAGAACCTCAAGCTCTTTGTACAATACTTATTGCTGGTATTATTTTAGAAATCCATGAAATAAAAATGAAAGCGAGCACCATGTAGTCTTCTGAAAGTCAGATAATTGCCTAATTGTAACATTTTTTTTCGTTGTGGTGTTCCACTTAGAAGGCTTGTGTTCTATTCCACTGTGAGCTATCACGGAAGACCATTATAACATTTAAATCATGATTTTCAATGAAAACTAGTAATATTTAGAGCTGCATGAAATCTCTCAAGTCAATGGGAGATTTGCATTTACTGAGTGATTTCTTAGACACAAAGTAGGTCTATGTCAAACTGATTTTGAGGGTCACTTTTACCTCCTTATTGGAACTACCATTGAGATTTTTATTCTCCTCCATTCCCTTTGTCCAAATTAGGGTGCACTAAATATACTCCAGTTTCAGTCTGCAGATCATACATAGGGATTCTGATGGGATAGAAACATTTCCTGAAAAACACTGTAAAAATGAACACCTTTATTTGTGGATGATAGCTGCTTCCTTTTTTTCCTGGGTTAGTTATATGGATAATTCCAGCCAATCAAAGATCACATGAAAATGATGTCACTCTGATGATGTATACCCAATTAGAACGGACTAAATATTTTTGGGGGAAATAGGGGGGGGGGGCAAAATCCATGATCAAAAAGTAGGGAGCATATTTGATGCTACAAAAGCTATGAGTACAAAAGCTATGAGTAGTTTTGTCTTAGGTCTAGTCAAAACTGCAGTAGAAGTAATGATGATGGCACAAATAGGCTCACCATCAGAAATAATGGAAATCCGATCTACATAATCTGAATCTTGCACCAGATATTCTCACTGAAACTAAAGCTACAATCCTAACCGTGTCTACACACACAAGTCTTACTGAATTAAGGTGGGTTTACTCCCAAGTAAGGGGGGTAGGATTGTAGTCTAATACAAGAAACTCTCCACCTCCAATTGGGGGAGTGGGAGAGAGAGAGAGGAGAGAGAGAAAAGAAGGGGAATCTTTATGAAGGATAGTTTAGAAATGTGGTGAAACAACATAGGATGTATCCCAGGAAAAACAGATGCATGTACACATGTTAAGTACTGCCTGTTCCTTTTTCTTGGTTCTACCTAAAAGAGGCAGCTGAAATTTTGCACCAGTGATTCTCAGTGCTGATAAGGAGCCAGTCTTTTCAGTCTTAAATTGATATTTCACTTCTCCTCCAACATAAACAGTGTGGTTTGATTCCTGGCCTCGTGGTTGTTGTAATGTTTCTCTCTCCACAAAGCTGAAAAGTAGAAAATGTGCAGGTCGCAGAACTCATGCAGAGCTACTGAAAACCAAAACGTCGTTCAACACAATTCTACTCAAGTCTCCTGAGATTAGTTTGGTTTGTATGTCAGCCCTAAGCCCAACCATGGCATGAATGTGCAAGCATGTGGGCTCCTTCGGAGGAGAATGTAGCCACTTCACTTCCCCCCAGTTGTTTTCGCTGCTGTAGTGCACGGAGCTAATTCATAGTCTGGAAATGCACTTGTCTGAACCCAGCCTTTAAATATAGCTCTCTCTCTAGACTAATCCCACCTGTAACCCAAGTTTGCCCCATAGTTCTGGGACTGGGACAGAAGAGGAGGAGGCAGCAACATCATTAGGTGATCCCAGGACTATGTAGGGGGAGCAGGTGGAAGAGAGAGAACCTGGATGATTTTAGGACATCATTCCTAATTTTATACATGTCTTCTGTCATGTTGCCCTTACCATTTTCTACATTAAAGAAGCCTCAGACATTGTAACGTTTCCTTGCATGAGAGCTGCATCCTGAGACTGTTTCGGATGTCCTTTTCTGTCCCTTTCCCACTTTTGCAATATCATTTTTGGTACAGCAATAAAAGAAACCTGCTAGCACATTTGCAAAGCTCAGCAGGGTCTGGTAAGGTTTCAGATTGGATGGGTGCCCTCATGTTGAGATTCCTGCATTGCAGGGGGTTGGACTAGATGGCCCTTGTGGTCCTTTCCAACTCTACGATTCTATAATTCTGTGTTTGAGGTGTGGCAACTAGACTTGTACACAGCACTCCAAGTGCCAGGGGCACTGCTTCCCATTTTGCCGCCTGAGGTGAAATGGGAACGTGCTTCACTGTGTCGTGCAAGACTTAGTTGTGTACAGTATCTTCCTCTTGTCCTAATCAAAAAGGACAAGAATTGCTACAAAATGAAAGAAGTGCTTCTGGTTACATGGAATTGTGCCTACATAATATTGTGCTGCTGTGCCTATAAGAGAACGGATGGTGGAACGTCAGCATTTTATAATGGTGGCTACATTGCTCCTTTTTCATTGGCTCCCCAATACAAAATGGTTAAGCAGAATCAAAGGAAGAAAGGCAAACCAACACACACATACACCCCAGGTGCAGAAAGAGGTGAATGTGGAAATGTGTGCTGAAATGGCAAGTGACAAACATAAACCACAGATTGCACCATTCTCCAAATATAATCAAATCTCTCCTCTTTACTTGCAATAGGAGGGCTATACTTCAGAGCTGTCAGAAAAAGCTAACAACCGTAGATAGTGCAGGAAAAGGTTTTAGACTCTTTATACTGTCACATACTTCTGCAGCGGAATGATTAATGATGCCATGAAAAGATTAAATAATGGAATTGGAGAGGGGGAAGACAAAAGGTTGGGGCAGGGCAGAGACACACAAATAGAATGAAATAAGCTCTTTAGGGAAGAAAACTGCCCTGATTGGTCCAGCAGGTGAGAAGCTCCATTCTGTGTACAGAAGCTGCTCAGGTATGGCTGCATTTATAAACTCTCTGTTTCAGCAAATATTTTCTTCCCTTTTGCCGTTTGAACCAATTTGGCCCTCCAAAGGAAAGGTGACCTGCCGGATTTCTCTGCAGCGCAGATGGAAATTGTGTCAGGAACTTCAGGGATGTACATTCTAATTCACAAACAATTTCCGTGCTGGCTTGAAAGACACACACACAGGAAGGTTTGGAGTTGCATCCACGTTCGAGACATCAAGTGCAAATCCTATTTAGACTGTAGGGTGAGACTGGAAATACATGCAAGGATCCCCTTTGTCTTGGTTTAGGTTCCCCTGGTAAAATGTTTTTCAGCTGATGTATTTTCTCTCTCATTTTTTTGCACTATGTGGGGTGCAGCTACAGAAGATTGAGTTGGGGACAATGCTGACATTAGCACCCCCTTAAGTTAGTCTTTGGGATTGGGCTGCCTTGTGCTGCCTGTGTACAAACACTACTGAACCTAAGAGCATGTCGGAGTGAAGACCCTGATGTTATTTGCTCTAGTCCAGCAAAATAGCAAGCAGGTATACTGGGCTTGGGATGCGGGTGGCACTGTGGGTTAAACCACAGAGCCTAGGACTTGCCGATCAGAAGGTCGGCGGTTCGAATCCCGTTGCTTGGTCCCCGCTCCTGCCAACCTAGCAGTTCAAAAGCACGTCAAAGTGCAAGTAGATAAATAGGTACTGCTCCGGCGGGAAGGTAAACGGCGTTTTCATGCGCTGTAAACGGCATTTTCAGATGCAGTCAAATACAACATTGCTAGAGTAGACATGAAGGTTATCTCAGTCCTCCAGCCGGAACTTCCTGCTTTCCAGGACTGAGACAAAACTTCCTATGTGTAACTTGAGGTGGGCATGACCTCTCCTGAAGTAGAAAGAACCAGAATCACAGGCTGGCGGCCATCTTGTCTCTCTTGTCTCTGTCGATGCCATCTTAACAACATCACTACTAAGATGCACTCTTGGCTCCAGGCCAAGAGAAGAAAAGGGGAGCTTTCTCCCATAAGGAGATAGTCACCACATTTAAACTATGTTCTAACCTTTTAAGCCTCCCTTCTGGGAACCTTTGTGTGAACAGATTATTACTTGTGAGTAAACATTTTATACTTTACAGAAGACTGTGTAGCATCTTATTTTAGGAGGGATTAAATGGGGAAAATACCAGGAAATATTTGCAGAGACCCTAGCGAGTCTGAGCAAGCTATCTGCTGTGCGTGTGTTTAAAAAGGGGAATGTTAACTCTGCTGGTTTTGTTGAACTTGTAAAGACAAGTTGGGATAGGATATCTCAGACAATATATCCTCCCCCACATCCCTAAACATTCCCACATGTGCGACTTCAGAACTTGGATTACGTAGATACCTTCATTTTCCACATTCAAAAGCATCTCTTGGCTCCTCCTCACTTGCAAGTTCCCCATCCCTGTGCTGTTGAATTCAGTCTCTTTGCACTGGGTGGATCCCCAAAATGGCCAGACAAAAGGGGAGATGGCTTATTTGAAGTGACAAAGCACCGGCATTTATTTCCACCTGCCAAAATCCCGGCTGCTGTAAACACGAAAGAAAGGCCGCTTGCAAATGGTATGTGCTGCTGTTTGCTGACATTTTGTCAGGTAGACAGTTAATGTTATCTTGACTAAACCAGATGAAATCTACAAACACGGCAAAAAAACTACACTGTAAATATGGGAAGACACAATGGGCTAGCAAAATCTAATTATCATGATGGCAAGTGTAGCCTATGGAGGTAAGAGGATAGCTGTCAGAGTCGTTAAAGCTGAAAGGTCTCTTTACAATTTTAAAAAGCATCACTTATCTCCCTTTTGTCTGGGCTGTCAACAGGAGATAAATGCTGGCATCCGTCCTAATCAGCGACATGGGTTTCTTAATGTGATGACATATTTGGCAAAGAGACCACTCACTTGCTCCGCCTATGTGGAATATTGGGGAAAGAAGCAGGGGAGCAAAGCAGCAGAAGGGGTGGTAAAGAGGTTCACAAAACACTGGACTTCATAATAGCCTTTTATTTCAGTAAATGGGAGAAGCCTTAATGAAATAGGAACCACGCACGTCCCTGCAGACCACTAGGCCAAAAGTCAGCTCACACACATTGCTGGAAGCTGCTGGGTGTGGGCTATTTACAGTGCAGTCAAACCAACCATGCATGTTTGTGAGTTGAGGACCCGCCACCCGCTTAGGGATAAATAAGACACAAGGACACATGTATTTTAGGTTAATGGGCTAAAGAAGGCCACAACTTTATTGGTTACAGCATGTGAGTGGTATTGGCTTAGGCATTGGATCAAGCAAACTATATATGACTCCACCCCGCATAGCGGGGTGTTATTTGAAGGTTAATAACCAGTGGGAGGAGCTTGTTGATGCAAATACAACAGGAAGCTTCCTCTGACTTCACCGGGGGTTGTGCCATGGCCCTAGCCACCAGCAGGGCATCGGACAGGATCCACGACTGCAGGATTCCTTTAACGAAATACCAAAGAAGGGGAGGGGTAGGTGATGGCCACAAGCTGGCCTCCAACACACGACACATATTCCAATGGCTAACCGCCAATACCTGAAAAGTTGTGACGATTTGCTACGACGTAGGCAAAAAACCAGGGACGCAGGTGGCGCTGTGGGCTAAACCACAGAGCCTAGGGCTTGCCGATCATAAGGTCGGCGGTTCGAATCTCCGTGATGGGGTGAGCTCTCGTTGCTCGGTCCCTGCTCCTGCCAACCTAGCAGTTCAAAAGCATGAAGTGCAAGTAGATAAATAGGTACCACTATGGTGGGAAGGTAAACAGCGTTTTCGTGAGCTGCTCTGGTTCACCAGAAGCGGCTTAGTCATGCTGGCCACATGACCCAGAAGCTGTACGCCGGCTCCCTAGGCTTACAGAGTGAGATGAGCGCCGCAACCCCAGAGTCATCCGCGACTGGACTTAACGGTCAGGGGTCCCTTTACCTTTACCCTTTGGGCTGAGAAGCAGTGACTGGCCCAAGGTCACCCAGCGAGCTTCATGGCTATGTGTGGATTTGAACCCAGATCTCCCAGATCATAGTCCGACACTCTAACCACTGCACCATGTTGCCTCTCTCATTCTAGACTTTTGAAAATGGGTGAATTAAGTATTTCACAGTGTTACTGCAAACTATGCTGTGCAGCAGCTATTTCAGTTCACAACAGTAGCTAAAAAGGAAAATTGCATTCGAGTTTGCATTAATTGCTTTCAATGGACCGGCATCATCCACATTCCCCCTGTTGTTCTACCTTGTGTTTCTCTACCTTCCCTTTATCTTCCATTTCATAATACTGCTTTTCTTAGGAGGCTTCCTTCCCACCAGTAGCCATAACAGTTTGAGGGCAGCGAGAGCAGAAGCTCTCGTAGGAAACTGCCATGGCCAAAGAATCTACCAATTTCCCAAGATGGATTAGATACCAGTAGAAAACGGGGTCCACACTTGCCAGCTGACTGTGCTAAACTGCCTGCATATGCTTATTTATGTATATCCTCATCCTCTCATTGGAGTGATAAAAAAAGAATTAAAACATCTTAACAACGATTCTAGTGTTTAACAACGATTCAAGAGACAACAACAGTGATGCCAACTAAGAAAGATCTCAGAAGGCTTGCTGAAAGAATAAAGTCTTCAGTGGAGGCTGAAAAGACAAATAAGATGGTAGATGTGTAATGGTCAACAGGCTTATATGACTGGTTCTTTCCCTGCACCTCCATTCTGGCAGCCCTGTTTAGAAAAGTTTTTAATGTTTGATGTTTTTAATATTCTGTTGGGAGCTGCCCAGAGTGGCTGGGGAAATCCAGCCAGGTGAGTGGGGTATGTATGTATGTATGTATGAATGAATAAATAAATAAATAAATAATACTGTCACCTTGTCCCACATCCTGAGAATGGAAAAAGCACTAGGAGTAATTGACAGTGCTCACACCTCACTGAACCTCACCAGAGACTTCACCTCCCTCCCTAGGTTCAGCCATGCCACTGGAGCAAGCCCAAGAACTGCTTTTTGAAGATAACTTAAACTGCGAGGAAGGTTAGGGCTGCAGGTTGCAGCATAAGCTTCTGCTTGTTTCTGAGATCATGGATAGAGTTCTCTCCTGCCGCTGTCCATGGTACTGATCCTAGATAACTCCGTTATCCTATGCAGCCCACACCAGTGCTGTTTACTAGGGCAAGTGAAGTGTGATAAACCTGCTGTTTTTTGCAGTTTAAAGCAGGGACCAAAGCAAGAGATTTAGGGTACAACCGGGGACGATGCAGAAGATCCTTAGTCACATTCTCCCTTTTTAAAAAAGTTAATTGCAGCTGGTAAATCAAGATCTTGTTGCCATTTTGCTGATTAAAATCTCTCTCTCCCTCCTTCTCTCTCTCTCTCTCTCTCTCTCTCTCTCACACACACACACACACACACACACACACACTGCTTTTGCCCTGCAAGGAACATATATCTTTTCTCACAGGGTGCAAACAGCAACTTCAAGGGGAAAATTAGAATGTAGCACTGAATGGGGAAAGTTGCCCCTCTTCTCTAGCTTCACAGTTCTGATGCGGTTGCTACGGACCTTTTTCAAAACCCCAAGAGATCTTGGTTAAGGATCTCCCACATAATGTCTCGATTGGCATTTATTGAGCACAAACACCAGGATTCCCCTATCACATTCAGTGAAAAGATACGTCTTCATATGGATTTCCAATTTCACTTCCAGCTATTTCAGTGCCATTTGATGTTCGCAACAGGCAAGTGTTTAAACAGGCAAGTACCAGCAACATTTTCCCTGGCCTTCTGCCTCACATTATTCTACTTTTCATTCTGCATAGCCTTTTATATGAAGCTGGGTGGTGGAGAAAATATACAATATCGCCTAGTAAACTTCGCGAGGCTGAAGAATTATTTCATTCTTGTTGATGTTTCTAGCTGCTTCAAGTTTGTTTATTTTCTTTCCCCATTGTCCCTAATGTTGGCAATTATTGCCTCCTTACTGCAGTTTGCAAATGTAATTAATATGCATTTCCCTTCCTGTTTTGCATTATTAATACAAGTGCTGTTGCTCTGAACTTCAGGGTCAGCAACCAATCCAGATGAACTAAATTGTACTGATGGATTTTGAATATTTGTTTTATACAGGATGACCATTCTAGACTTCTGAGAATGGGTGCATTAAGTGCTATGCAGTTCTACTACAATCCATGGTGCGTAACACCTCTTCCATGTGCAGTAGCAGTTAAAAAGGAAAATTGCATTTCAGACAGGATGCATTTGAGTCTGCATCCAAATTGTACGGCATCTCAAATAACTTAAATAAACATAAATGTATTTCTATGCTCACCGAGAAAAGGGATGATTAAAGCAACAAATGCAAAAACACATATCTTATGCCTTGTATATTTCTAGAGTGTAGGCTTTACCTCTTTGTCAGAAGTGATACTTACTGGAATATGGAGTGGGCCTTTTTTTTTGTAGCTGCAGTCACCCTTAGGAGCTCCTTGTCTAGAAAGATCCATAAACAGCTTCCTTGTTTCCTTTCCGCTTCATGTAAAAACATTTTTTATACAAGAGCTTTTCCCAGAAAGTTAAATGATCTGTGTTGCAACTGTATTTTATAGTTTTAGGTAGTAATTTACAATACTTTTACAGGAATATTTTGACAAGAAAATTCATGTTATCATGTTAATTTGTTTATAAATGCCTGTGATACTTGTATACTGCCTTTCCTGAGAAAACGTGCTCTGAGAACTAACTTTAGGGGAATGCTGGTAGTTATTAGCTTACTAGAAATGTAAAGAAAAAGAAGGTACTTTTTGTCACATGTGGTGGACGTGTAAAGTAGTAAAAAACTTTTGGGAGATGATATATAATGAAATGAAAAAAAACATGTGTTAAAAAAACCCAGAAGCTTTCTCACTAGGAATTATAGGTACCAAGATCCCAAAGGATCATAAAAGATTGTTTATGTATGCGAAAACAGCCGCACAGATGCTACTGGTCCAAAGATGTAAGGAAGAGTCAACCCCGACCAGAGATGAATGGCAAATCAAGGTGATGGACTATGCCAAAATGGCAAAACTAACTGGGAAGCTCAGAAATCAAGAAGACAAGAATTTTAAAAAAGCATGGGGAAAGTTTATAATTTAAATACGAGACCACTGCAAGCAGGTTAAAACATTGGCAGGATTTTAATCACACTTTTAAAGTAACGGAAACTATGGACAATCTAGAAGGAAAAATATTTGGATAAATATTGATATTCCATTGTAATTATTTTTATTAGGACCCATGGAAGGGATGGGGAGAAGTCAGGAGATTCAGAGTAATCTCAGTATTTGGATTTTGAATTGATGTTCATTGTGTGTTTATATTTTTTAGAATCAAAGATAGATAGATAGATAGATAGATAGATAGATAGATAGATGATAGATAGATAGATGATAGATGATAAATAGATGATAGATAGATAGATAGATAGATAGATAGATAGATAGATAGATAGAT
>JAXCMG010000103.1:744290-811456 GCA_034642415.1 Podarcis siculus
GATAGATAGATAGATAGATAGATAGATAGATAGATAGATAGATAGATAGATAGATAGATATAGGTAGATGATAGATAGATGATAGATAGATAGATAGATGATAGATAGATAGATAGATAGATAGATAGATAGATAGATAGAGATAGATAGATAGATGATAGATAGATAGATAGATAGATAGATAGATAGATAGATAGTTATTAGGACACATGGATATCAGTGAAATAAGTTTCTGAATTTGGAAAAAGAAGCAACTTAGACAAAACTCACAATAAATTAATCCTAACCTCCAAAAATCCATATCAGATTGTGGAATCAAGATGGAGACCAGATGAGCAGCAAAGACTGGCATGGTCTAGTATTGCAGGTCACAAGCAGCTGAGTACTCATCCTCTCATCTAGCTAGGATATAGATATACAAACCTTACCTGCATTGTGTGTGTAGAGGGGCCCAGATAGATTAGTGTGCATTCAGCTGCATGACAGATTATACCTTGGAGCAAAAGACCACTTGCATCTCACATCAGATATTATGGTAAAGATATTCCTGCATGAAGATGATCTCTATATGGGAAAATGTAAACACATGTCAGCCCTTAGTACAGGGTTGGAGAGCATCAGGCATGGGGGCGAATACAGTATAGCCCTTCATGCTTCCCTGTCAGGAAGCTCTCCAGGCCACACCTCTAGCTAACCACACCTCCATCTTGCCTGGAGTGTTTTTGCCTGGCTGGAATGTGTCCTTCAACTATGGTAAGGTTTAGCAAAATGTCTTCGTTCGAATGGTCTGTTGTAAAATCACCCACCTTCTGATATGTGAAAAATACAAATATACAGCCCCAAAATTAAACATTTAAGAATACAGTTAGTGGCAAGAGCTGGGTGTCCCCCCCCCCAAAAAAAAACCCTGAAGGGGGTATTGCATTACCCAGTGTTCTTCCAATTATAGGAAGCCCATCAAAATGTACATTCGGCTCCACATCCTTTTCTCAGTGCAATCTTGCAACCATCTGTTATAAACACTCACTCACACTTTCACATACAAAGAAATAATTAGTGCTTAATCACGATCAAGACAAACTCCAAGATGCACAGAGGCAAAACACAATACAGAGAGAGATGCCAAATCTGCAGATTGTGTTGATAGGCGCAGAGAGAATAAAGATTGATTGAAGCATAGCAGAGAATTTATTGGGTTTTGGATTGTTTTGATTGCTTGCCTGGCTGTAGGCATCAGCCAATCATTTCTGAACATGCTTATACTGGAATGTGAGCCAGGGAAAATGGTAGTAGGAGAGAAAGCAGTGAACTGGTGGTATCCGAAAGAAACACTGCCACATACACAGATGTATTCCAGATTGCCAGGGACTCTTGGGCAGCCTTGTGGCTTGAGGACCTAGAAGGTTATTTTCCAGTGGAGAAAGATTTGTGCCACATTACATCAGGAAGTATAAAGAGGGCTGGTTGTAGGTTTTTGTGGCTGCTGGGATGACACTGGTGGAGCTTGCCTGTGTCAGCCTTGACAGCTCCTTCTCCTTATGTGTTGGACAACGGGTAGGTGGTAGCGGTTGCTGCTTTGCCTCACCTCTCTACACAAGCAATGGCTGAGCGGCAGTGGCTGCTAGAAAGTAAAGGTAAAGGACCCCCAGATAGTTAAGTCCAGTCAAAGGCGACTATGGGGTTGTGGCGCTCATCTCGCTTTCAGGTTGAGGGAGCTGGCGTTTCTCCACAGACCGCTTTCTGGGTCATGTGGCCAGCATGACTAAATTGCTTCTGGCACCATGAAACACCGTGACAGAAGCCAGAGCGCATGGAAAGGCCATTTACCTTCCCGCCACAGTGGTACCTATTTATCTACTTGCACTGACGTGCTTTCAAACTGCTAGGTTGGCAGGAGCTAGGACAGAGCAACGGGAGCTCACCCCATCATGGGGATTCGAACTGCCGACCTTCTGATCGGCAAGCCCAAGAGGCTCAGTGGTTTAGACCACCACCACAACAACTATCAACCCCCAAAGGCAGAGGGCAAGTAAGAGAGTGATTGGTGGCAGTCGCTTGGAGCAGCTGATGATGATGACACCTATCCACTTCTTCTGGGCAACTGTTGCGCCTAACAATAGCTGCCACTGAGAAGTGGAAATCAATCCCCCCAGGGCATTGTCCAGTCCCCCTGCTGTTGCTTTCCAAAAAGGGCAAGTACTGGTGGTGGTTGCTGTTGTACAGCTATAGGTCAGGGGTCAGGGGTGACTACTCCCAGAAACTGGGGCCTTGGCAGCTGCCCAACCATACTGACCCCTGGCACTAGCCCTAAGTATGAAGACTTCAGATTGCCCTGACCTAATATACCTATGAGGAGGCTGGCTTTCTATTTTTGCCTGGTCAACAAAGTGGGTAAACCTCAAGCTCCAGTTGCAGCCACAGGAGAGCACACATTCCAGGTATGGATTCAGGTTTGGCCAGCTGTGGTACAAGTCTGGCCCTGATGTGTATTAGTCTGGAATATGGAAACTCTGAATTGGTGTAAATTGTACACTTTGGTTGGGACTTTCCCATCATTCTGATATCTCCCAGGCTTTTCCTGACCCATAAGACTGGACTCTGGGTTTTCGTTTTTATAATGCTGTTTTACTTATTTTATGTTTACTCCTCTGTTTATATGATACTGTTTTGTTTTTACTTTATATTTTTGTGTATGTGGAAATGTGGCCATCAGCCTCTCCACACGGCTGCTCCTCTCTAAAATTGTGCATGTGGGTTTTCGATCGCAGGAACAAGTGCACATGTAACCTGTCCAATGTGATTGCCATTGTCTCTGCACATTATGGATGGAAATGAGCGGAAACAGAATGAAAAGCTAGATGGGCCTTGGCTGATGCATTGGGGCAGTTTTTACCATCATCCTCAGTGAAGGTGGAAGTGTATATCCTAAGATCCCTCTGGTTACAGCTTTCCCCTTGCCTATCTTGTCATGTTCACTGCCATGTTGTTTGTGGCTGTCTAGTTCTACTAAGAATAAATCTGTCTTTGAGAGCTTAAATAACTCCTCTGATCAAAATAACAACATGTTGGTCTGTAACGCTGGGAACTGAAATACTGAGTGGAGGCAGTTTGCTACTTGGGAGTTGAAATTGCATTTAAAACATTTGCAATGAGAAGGGGAAGATAGTGAATTTAAATGTACCAGTTCCCGGAGATAACCATGTTAAGTCTGTTGCAGTAAAAACAACCAAGGCTGATGAAATGGACTGTGGCCTAGAAATCCACAGGCCCCTTTTTTCCCTTTCATTTACCAATATATTTGAGAAGCTTCTCGGGTAGGAATAACTGGGAAATTCTGCAAATTTGCTGCATTCCCTCCTCCTAATTTGTCCAAGAAGAGGTTTTAGAAGACACTTAGCAAAATGATTTTTAAAAAACTTTGGCCAAAGGAGGAAAAAAAAGCTGCCCTGTGGTTTTCTTTTGTAATATGTCAAGCAATCTTTGTAACATTGTATAGTGTATTACATGAGAGGTTAAGAAGCTGTACATGATGATCTCATCTTGCTCCTTTTTTCTGTTTTGGCGATCATGTTGTGAAAGAAGCAATCTTACCTTTTGACAGGCTCCCTGTTGGAGTGAATATTTTCAGCTACCTTTAATTAATTTGGGTCATTTTAACCTAGACCACAAAAGAGAATTAAAGTACCCACGAAGCTTTCTGTATTTTTCTTTAGATCTAATTCAATTGGACAGCCTACCGAGCAAAGAGTGGCAAGTGAGTTCCTTTGCAGCCCCCCCCCCAATATCCTACAGGTTGCTTATGTCTTGTAGCACAGCCAGTAATTCTGCCAAAAAGTACTACCTGCCTAGACAGAACAATATAGAAGACAAAACTGTTTCATTTCTTGTGGCTCATTGATACATAATGGTTCCTCATTGGATTATCCATGGAAAGGTACTGCCTCCCTCACTTATTTTGGACTACAATTACCATGATCCTCAACCAGCACAGTCAATGGGAAGGGATGCTTTGGACTACAACTCCCATCTTTTAATTTGAGCAGAATTCTCTGATCAGGACTTTGTGTAGAAATAAATAAGCTCCACCACAAGGATGAGTTCCAAAACGTTTTACTGCAAAACTCTCCTAGTTACAAAATAAAACATTGCAAAATACAATCCAGCCTTTAAGTCCTTAGTTCCGTCCAATAACTGTCTTCTCTCTGGTCCCAGAGAGAGATCCTATCCAAGCAACTTGCTTGTCCAACAGCTCTGAGCTGAGATTCTACTACTAGCTTTGACTGGCTTCATCTCCTGGTGAGGGGGAACTGCTTGGATTTCCTCTGAGGAGTCATCTGTTAGCTTAAGCACTCAAACAGAAACACCCACCCTCTTCTTACCGCATTCACCTAGAGTTAAACCTCTTGCTTAATGCAAACTTTTCTTTGCAAAATGCAAACTTTTAAATAAGTTTTAAACTTCAATGCATACCAATGCAATACTGCATTTTATGCACATTAATCTTGTATCTTTAACACCACCAGCTCCAGTCAGCATGGCCAATGAAGGGCACTACATTGGGGAAGGCCATTCTAGAATATTGATCAGATATTGAAGAATAGCCCCTCAATTCTCCAGGGCTTATTCCTAACAGAAATGCTTTTGCCAGATACATACCACTAAGGTGTTGGCTTTCTGGTCACATATATTGAGCTGAAGAGGTCATAATATTATGGGACGAGAGAGCTTGCTTTTTTGAATGGGCTTACTACCCAAAATCAGGTCAGGAATGCAAGCAGCTGCCTTAAACTACATCAGACCATTGCTCCATCTATTTCATTGCTGTCTCTCTTAGTGCTGGACCAAAGTGCTTGGGCCCAGTGATTCTTGGTACTTTTTTGGGGGCGGGTGGGTCTGAACACCCCCTGGAGATTGGATTAATTCCCCTGGAGGAACATCGCCTGGCTGTGAGGCATGAAGGCTGCTCCCTGCAAGGCCCTTTCCACCTGGCCTAGGGGGCAAGGCCCAGACTCACCAGCCCCACTGAAGAGGCTCCTCATGAGGCCAGAGGAACAGCTCCCGGCTATTGTTTTATTGATTTAATATGCTGGGACATGGGTGGCGCTGTGGGTTAAACCACAGAGCTGAGGACTTGCCGATCTGAAGGTCGGCGATTTGAATCCCTGCGACGGGGTGAGCTCCCATTGCTCAGTCCCAGCTCCTGCCAACCTAGCAGTTCGAAAGCACGTCAAAGAGCAAGTAGATAAATAGGTACCACTCCGGTGGGAAGGTAAACGGTGTTTCCGTGCACTGCTCTGGTTCGCCAGAAGCGGCTTAGTCATGCTGACCACATGACCCAGAAGCTGTACGCCAGCTCCCTCAGCCAATAAAGCGAGATGAGCGCCTCAACCCCAGAGTCGGCCACGACTGGACCTAATGGTCAGGGGTCCCTTTACCTTTACCTAAACTGCTTTGAGGTTTTTGTTAGAAATAAAAAGTGGTAAAGAAATTAAAAAATAAATAAAAAGATTTGAGGGGGGCGGTTGAAGAACTTTCTGATGAGTGGGGACTTACTTTCAAGACCATTTAGACAAGAACAGAAAAGAGCTTTAGCACCACTTTGAGCTGCCCAGCCACAGCCCATTTAAAACCAGGGACCTGTAAAAATGGCACTGTGTCATAGGCAGTGCACTTTAAACATGCACAGTGTTTTCTCCTAATTGCATAATCCCCAATTGAACAATATTTTGTGCTAGCTTGTTCCATCTTCAACTCTCAGTAATACACACACACAGAGAGAGAGGTCAGAAACATCCTTCATTACTATCCCTCCTCGATATTGCTCCCTTTCAGATAAAAGCCCGCTCTTGCAATGTCACCTGGCAGAATGAGAACCTCTCTTTCGTCCTCATTATTTATGGGCCAATTTAAGCGAAGTGGCTGCCACTAGAGGGTGCTCTCTCATTAACGTACCATAACAGAACAACTGGATTAGCAATGTAGTTACCTTGTTGACTTGGAATGCTTTGAAGCATGTTTTTGGTTACCATTAGAGAAGCCAGCAAAACGGGTACTTCCAGGCCCCGGAGACAAGTTTTGGTGGTCGACCACACTTGCCTTAAAGAACAGGGGAGCGTTAGGAACATCGGCTCATATTAACGCTACATAAAGGTAAAGGTAAAGGTACCCCTGCCCGTATGGGCCAGTCTTGACAGACTCTGGGGTTGGTGCGCCCATCTCACTCTATAGGCCGGGGGCCAGCGCTGTCCGGAGACACTTCCGGGTCACGTGGCCAGCATGACATCGCTGCTCTGGCGAGCCAGAGCCGCACACGGAACGCCGTTTACCTTCCCGCTAGAAAGCGGTCCCTATTTATCTGCTTGCACCTGGGGGTGCTTTCGAACTGCTAGGTTGGCAGGCGCTGGGACCGAGCAACGGGAGCGCACCCCGCCGCGGGGATTCGAACCGCCGACCTTTCGATCGGCAAGCCCTAGGAGCTGAGGCTTTTACCCACAGCGCCACCCGCGTCCCCGATTAATGCTACATACCCACCAATTACTTTCCCATTGCTTCTCAACCACCCCGGAAGCCTGGACCATACCCTTTTAGGGAAAACAATTTCCAGGGGTGGGTAGTCATTCCTCATTAAGGAAAGGGCCATAGTTCAGTGGTAGAACAGATGCTTTGCATGCAGAACATTCCCAGTTCAGTCCCCAGCAACTCCAGCCAGAGGAAAAAAAGCTTATCTAGACTCAGAAAGTAGTTTGATATGTAATGATGGATACACTACTGCTAACATCCAGTATAAGGAGTTTTACATGTACTGATGGATACACTACATTGGCTCCCAGTACGTTTCTGAGTACAATTCAAAGTGTTGGTATTGACCTTTAAAGCCCTAAATATAAAAAAAAGCCTTTAAAGCCCAGTATACCTGAAGGAGCGTCTCCACCCCCATCGTTCTGCCCGGACGCTGAGGTCCAGCGCCGAGGGCCTTCTGGTGGTTCCCTCGCTGCGAGAAGCAAAGCTACAGGGAACCAGGCAGAGGGCTTTTTCAGTAGTGGTGCCCGCCCTGTGGAACGCCCTCCCACCAGATTTCAAAGAGATAAACAACTACCTGACATTTAGTAGACATCTGAAGGCAGCCCTGTGCAGGGAAGTTTTTAATGTGTGACATTTTAATGTATTTTTAATCTTTGTTGGAAGCTGCCCAGAGTGGCTGGGGAAGCCCAGCCAAATGGGCAGGGTACAAATAATAAATTATTATTATTATTATTATTATTATTATTATTATTATTATTATTACCACTACTACTGCTAACAGTCAATATAAGTCTGCCTCTTGTTTGGAGGCAAGATGTCAATGGTTCTCAAAGTCAGGCACCCTCTAGGACAGAATCCTTTTGCAGGCACAGAGAGTTTACAGGGAAAGTGAGAGTTATTCCACAGCCCCACTGCGGCTTTCTACTTAACTGACCCCCAGTGGAAAAAGGGCATCCTCCTCACGCCCGCCTGAATTCATGCATTTCTCCATTGTCAAGGCAGACCGTGCAGGTGGGCAATGCTCAATTTTTCACGACACTTCTGAGTCCTTTCCCCAAATAACCTACTCCCCGATTCCCTTGCTCTGCTTACACTGAGGCCATGGGCAAGAATGAAAGAGTTTTGTGCGGTTAGCAATGGCAAAGAAGTCTGGGTTCTTTTGTTGTTGTTGTTGGTGGTACAGACACAGTGCTGGATTTACGTATAAGCTAAACAAGCTACAGCTTGGGGCCCCACTCTCTTGGGGGCAAAGGAAAAAACAACAAATGGATGTACATTTCCAAAATATAAGATAAAAAACAAATAAAATAAAACCTATATACAGCAACAGTGTTTTGTGTTGTGTAGGCTCCTATTTGTTATGTGCAAATGGGTTTAGATACTGATTAGGTCCATAAATTACCATATAGCATATATTCAATGCAAAAAACAGCAACAATTTGTTGTTGACAAAGGACAGCTGGACATATAAAGGGCCCCATTCCCTTCAGTAGCTTAGGGTAAATCCTAAATTCTAAATCCGGCCCTGTACAGAGATACGGACCAGGGAGACCTAAATTGAATTCTTTTTAAAAAAACCTTACTTATCAGACTTCACCTGATCCTACCTGGAAAACAGCAGGGGGGGAAAGAGAGAGGAAGCAACTGAGGGCTTGTAGGCTCTCTCCTCTACCTGGCAAAATGCAGATGGATGCGCCCCCCTCGCTGTATTCACACATGTGCATATGCAACCCCCACTTGGCACAGTAAGGAATCCTGATGGGTTCTTTGCATTCATTAGCCTTCGGTGACAGCTGTTAAACAGGAGTGGATTGCTGGAGCAGCTCGGAAGAGAGGATGGCAATGCTTATCCTCCTGCCCGGGTGTATTTATCCTTCACTGATGAGACTGCCCCCCTGCCTGCTAAGGATGAATCCTGTTGTTTATTCTGAAAATGTTTAGGCTTCTCTTTGGCGTAGAAGTGTTGCTTCACGCTGATCCTCACACTGTCTGGAAGCTCTTGAGTCTGATATAATTGGCAGAGAGGTCATATCACTGCGAGGGGGGATCCCAAAGCCTGTTATTCTTTATTGTACACTATCTGCACAATATTTGATAGCTGCGTGAATGGCTAAGGTGATCCCTTGTAAGCCATAGCTAAACATACATTGCCTCGACTTAATGTTCAGGCGCGCTGCAAAAGGCAGTCAGAATGAAATAGGGACTCTTTAAAAGATTTGTATACTCTGGCCCCCGCCACAAAAATTAAAAGCAGGAGCACTATCTGGCAACTGGTAGGTTTTAATCCCTGGGTATCCACATCTATCAAGGACAAGAGAAGTTATAGGGCAAAGATGCACTTGAGAATGGAAGCACACTTAATTAACATTAATAGGATATTAAATCTGTGTTATATGGCTAAGTCCTCAAATTCCTCTAAACAGGGCAGCTGGGGATTGCTCCAGTCACATCAAGTAACATCGGGCTTTCATGGCCTCCGCAAATCTGCTGTGCAATCAACTATTGTTGTATTAGTGTTAATTACTTATTTAGCGTATTGCCAGGTCAAACAAAATGGTGAAAAATATGGGGGGGCAAACGTCAGGGACAACTTTCATTGTCACATATAAGAACACTGACAGGTGCAATTCACATAAAGGCTGACTGGGCTGCAGAGGGCAGCGTCAGCACACTGTTATGCCCGGGGAGCGGACCTGAATGAGGACTGCAACACTCAGGTCCATTCTCCAAGCACCACCTCCCAGGCTGTCGCAGATTGGCTGCATTTGAACTGAGGGCCTGGCAGTGCCCACAATGCTTTGCAGCGGCCGGGGAGAAGCAACCACTGCTCATCGCAAAAACGGGTATGCGGCCATGCACACATTTCAGTTCCCGTAAATGGTAAGTTTTTATTCTTATCCCCTCCCACAGTAGGCAAAAACCAAATGGCCCCAGCCAATCAGCCAAATGGACAAAATTCCTACCGGGCCCCTGCCCCCAAAGCAGACGACCCCATGACAGGCATAGCAAGGTCAAGCGAAAAACCTGAAAATAGGGAGTGAGGGCGGGTGATCCGATGCATGCAGGGAAAAGAGGAAGCTCAATGCTGCGCACAGGGTATTTAAAGGCTATGGCTGTCAGTCATGAAATGGCAACATTTAAATCTCCCCAGCAACAGGAAGCTCAATGATAAGGGTGGCCAAACTCTTTTCCCGCCCAGCAACAGTGGATGTCTTGTTAGCTCCCACCGCAACATGTGCTCTCCATGAAGGAGAACACGCTTTGACACATCAGTTGATGCTGATATTATGCACTCCTGGCTACAGCAACCACCTGTTAGTGTTAAGTGCAAGAGACCTTCCAAACTGTAACCCTGGGGATGAGGGAAGGCTGCCTACTTTGTGCTTGACAACTGTGCATTATTATACTTATTTTGCTTTTTGAGGAAGTTTAGTAGAGTGGGTTTTTTAAAAAAGAAAAAAGGAAAATGAAGGACTTCCCTTGAAAAGAAAATCAGTGAGTGCACACACACGTCAAATGCTCAGTAACTGGCTCCCCATGTTTCAATTAAAGCCCAGAAAAAGTCATCATGAATTACTACCTCCCACTTGGCTTTTTCAGATCTGGAAGCGGAGGAGTCTGCTGAGTAGTTGGGGAATGTACGGTATTTGATGGAAAGAGAAAGGTTGCAGCATAGGCTTCTGCTTGTTTCTGAGATCATGGATAGAGAGCTCTCCAGCCGCTGTCCATGGTACTGATCCTAGATCACTCCGTTATCCCACGCAGCCCACACCAGTACAGTGGTACCTCAGGTTAAGTACTTAATTCGTTCCAGAGGTCCGTACTTAACCTGAAGCTGTTCTTAACCTGAAGCACCACTTTAGCTAGTGGGGCCTCCTGCTGCCACCGCGCCACCGGAGCACGATTTCTGTTCTCATCCTGAAGCAAAGTTCTTAACCTGAAGCACTATTTCTGGGTTAGTGGAGTGTGTAACCTGAAGCGTATGTAACCTGAGGCACCACTGTAAGCTCAACCTCACACTCACTGAAATTCTAACACAATCCTTAGGTACCTTGTGGATGGCTCAGAAAAATGGAAGCCTCTTTTGCGGTGGAAGAAGACTTTCAAGAAGCACAAGGTACTGGTTTCAGCACAGTGTGACTTTAATTGGGTTGGAAAGACAGAAATAAAATGGAATCAGTTTCCTATCAAATATTTATGGTATCCAGATGAAAAAAAATAATGGCTGGGCTTGTGCATATTTAATAGTGGTGTAAAAGAGGCAATTTTCGCAGGCAGATCTTGAGCTATTCTTCATCTTTGCCACTATTAAAGGCACCAGATGCCTGTCTTCTTTCACATCTGAACACCCTACAAACAATGCAGGATGTCAGATCAATACCGGTTTTGGAAAAACACCTGAAAACACAGATAAAGATAAAGGACAAATCTCTGAACTCACATGTTCCATAAACTATCGTATACAGTAAAGGAGTCTAGAATACTGTTGGCATCTTCCTCCAAATGATTCTTTGTACAAAAGCTTTTCCAAGTAGGATCCGGCGCTCAAATGGGGTTGGGTAGGAAGTGGAATGATTTGATTTCAAATTAGGCCAGACACAATTTAATTCTCAGTCTATTCATCTAACTACATGAAGAGCACACTTTCATTACAGTCGCGAATCATTAGAGTCAATATATTTACATCACAGCCATCAGTCTTTGCTGTGAATAGTTTACTATAAATGAAGATAAAAGCATAAAATACCTCTGGAAAGGTGTACAGATACTCTCATTGTGTAAGCGCCTGCAGTGTAGCAGTACCGTATAGTCATTCTGTCAATTCCCCAACCATCATTTTGCATAAGCTTCTGACTTAAAAACCAACCAAGTTGTGTTCTATCTGCTAATACCGAGTTTCCGTATTTGGAACTTTTTTTCTTTGTTTGACAGTAATAGTTATTCATTCATTCATTCATTCATTCATTCATTCATTCATTCATTCATTTATACCCTGCCCATCTGGCTAGGCTTCCCCAGCTACTCTGGGCGGCTTCCAACAAAATATTAAAATACAATGGTCTGTTAAATATTAAAAGCTTCCCTAAACAGGGCTGCTTTCAGATGTCTTCTAAAAGTCTGGTTGTTGTTTTTCTCTTTGACATCTGGTGGGAGGGCATTCCACAGGGCGGGTGCCACTACTGAGAAGGCCCTCTGCCTTGTTCCCTGTAACTTGGGCTTCTTGCATCGAGGGAACCGCCAGAAGGCCCTCGGCGCTGGACCTCAGTGTCCAGGCAGAACGATGGGGGTGGAGACGCTCCTTCAGGTCTCCTTCAGTATTGCAGACCTTGTGTTTTCACTGGGGTGACATAAGACTATATCTTGAAATCATATTTCCCCCTTCAGAGAATTATGGACACTGTAGTTCAAGGGTTGCTGGGAACTGTAAAGTCTGCGAGGGGTAAACAACATTGCCCAGAATTCTTTGTGGGAGAGAATGTGCTTCAAATGTGCTGTAAAGATATAGCTTGTATGCATTTCTTATAGACTTCCATGGATAATATCCTAGTTTTTTCCTTCTACAATCAATCATCTAAGTTGAAAATAGTCTTCCATACCCTCCAACATTTCTCCGATGTAAATAGGGATGTCCCATTCCATAATGGTAATTTTTGCCCAAGCCACTTTCGGTGGCTTCCAAGATATAAATACATAATTAAACTTTAAACATTAAAAAAAAATCTTCCCATACAGGATTGCCTTTAGACTCAGGGGTCAGATAACTCCATACCTGGATGGTTGGCAAATTAAAAAAATTTCTGCCATAACATTTGAATCTTCCATTCAATTTCTTCATTTACCAACATCAAATATTGTGTTTGTAACATTTTTATGGTTTGTTTTATTGAGTCTTTTCCAGGTTTCTTAATCAATTCTTTTTCATTTTTAATCAATACTTCCAACAATTCTCATTTATTTATTTTTTTGGTCTCTCAGCTTCTTTTGGAAAGCATTTTGTTGAATAAAAAAGCCCCACATTACCGCCTTACTTGAGTCCCAGACTCCACAACAAGGTTATATGGCATAGAGCCTAGTCTGTTCCTGTTTGGCTTTGCCCAGAGAGGTATGAGTAGAGGAACATATTGAGTGACTTTTCACAATACCGCTACGACCTTGCCCTGTGTTACAAGGGCAAAGCGAAATGGCTGCATATCCACTGAGAAGCAGCAGGATGGTTTCAGGTTTGCTGGGAAGGAAGCAAGAAGACACCCCACTCCAACCTGCCTCACTTTAAACCCCTTTAATGCAGCTAAAAAAAGTAACAATGTCATTTTTGCCTGTAGAATATATACTCCCCCCCCATATTTCATGCAGCGAAACCTGATGTAGTCATCTCATTAAAATGATGTAAAGATAGCACCCATTATATTCCACCCTGAATTCGGGGTTTTCTATAGACTGAAAGAGGAAGCTATGTCTGAACCTTACCTGACCTCTGTGAGCTATAGAGTAGCTTCGGAACAAGAGTATTGAGGAAGGGCTTAATGTAAATGCGAATTTCTGATTGCCCCAATATTCCCTGTTCAAACCCCTTTTAAAGGAACAGGATCCTCTGTAGATAGAACCTTTACAGAAGCAGAACTTTCATTTTAGAATGAAATGAGATACTTCCCAGGACCAATGAAATGACTTTGATTAGGTGTGCTGCCTGACATAAAATGCAGCTCGCCAATTTGCAAGAAGAACTGAACTAGATGAGAAGAAATCTGGCCCGCTCTCCCCCCAAAAGATTAAAGGTTTTTAAAAAATCAGTGTTTACATATCTACATCAAATAATTGAGGTAGTGGTTTTCAGTCTATGTTCTGGCCAAATGTGAGATTCTGCAGAATGTTATCAGGAGTTCCATGATGAAAAGATCTATAACCACCTCCAATCTTCATTCTCTTAATTCTGACTTGCCCATTGTCCCTTTTCTTCTTTCTGTTTCTTTTGAATATGTTTTTCTTAGTAGCACAGGAGGGAAGCAGCGACTAAGCATGGATGAGATGGGTAACTGTGAATGTTTATATTGTGCAGTTTGTTTGAAAACTGAAAGCAGGGGGTGGGGGAAAGACCAATAAAACAGATTAAAAAGGATGCAAAGGGCTCAGATACCTCTGTGCTCTCAATTTCCTCAGACATTAATATGTTTCACAGGGGCAACACTATCTGGGTTTGCCATCCTTTTGGAGCAGAGACTTTATTTAAAACTTTATTTGCAAGTATTCAGGCAGAGCATAGCTGAAGGAAGAGCTGAGGTGAAATGTACTGGCAGACCATTTTCTGAGGAAACCTCTGAGATTTTTCTTTTTCTTTCCCTGCCGAAGGCCACTTTCCAGAACTTTCTCTAATAATAATAATTTATTATTTATACCACGCCCATCTGGCTGGGTTTCCCCAGCCGCTCTGGGTGGCTTCCAACAAAATACTAAGATACAGTAACCTATTAAACATTAAAAGCTTCCCTAAACAGGGCTGCCTTCAGATGTCTTCTAAAGGTCTGGTAGTTGTTTTTCTCTTTGACATCTGGTGGTAGGGCGTTCCACAGGGCAGGCACCACTACCAAGAAGGCCTTCTTCCTGGCTCCCTGTTACTTGGCTTCTCACAGTGAGGGAACCGCCAGAAGGCCCTTGGCGCTGGACCTCAGTGTCTGGGCAGAATGATGCAGGTGGAGATGCTCCTTCAGATATACTGGACAGAGGCCGTTTAGGGCTTTAAAGGTCAGCACCAACACTTTGAATTGTGCTCAGAAATGTACTGGGAACCAATGTAGGTCTTTCAAGACCAGTGTTTCTCTATTCTTCACTTTGTTGTGGTAGCTAATGTCTTCCCACCCATTGCCCCCAAATGGTGCTAGGTTTGGGGCATTGTGGAAGATACCACCTCAGGAAAACAAAAAATAACTGTGTGGCTTCTACTTCAATTGGTGACACAAACAGACACACAGAAGCAGCCCCAGGAGAATTTCTCCTCTCCCTGAAATATGTCAGTGAAATCCTGCTCCTCCATCTCTGCCTACAAAGAGGACGGGTAATTTTGAGAGGCTGTTTGTGCACAGCTGAAAGCAGACAGTCAGGCTCACCATTTCCCCATTAGTTCATTAGAGAAAGGCATATATATTTGTTGTTGTTGTTGTTGTTTAGTTGTTTAATCGTGTCCGACTCTTCGTGACGCCATGGATCAGAGCATGCCAGGCACTCCTGTCTTCCACTGCCTCCCACAGTTTGGTCAAACACATGCTGGTAGCTTCGAGAACACTGTCCAACCATCTCGTCCTCTGTCATCCCCTTCTCCTTGTGCCCTCCATCTTTCCCAGCATCAGGGTCTTTTACAGGGAGTCTTCTCTTCTCATGAGGTGGCCAAAGTATTGGAGCCTCAGCTTCACGATCTGTCCTTCCCATGAGCACTCAGGGCTGATTTCCTTAAGAATGGAGAGGTTTGATCTTCTTGCAGTCCATGGGACTCTCAAGAGTCTCCTCCAGCACCATAATTGAAAAGCACCAATTCTTTGGCGATATATATATGGAGCCTAAAATAGACCATGAAAGACTGAACGTGCTTATTAGTCATGGAATACAGTGGTACCTCAGGTTACAGATACTTCAGGTTACAGACGCTTTAGGTTACAGACTCTGCTAACCCAGAAATAGTGCCTTGGGTTAAGAACTTTGCTTCAGGGTGAGAACAGAAATTGTGCAGCAGCAGCGGGAGGCGCCATTAGCTAAATTGGTACCTCAGGTTAAGAACAGTTTCAGGTTAAGAATGGACCTCCAGAACGAATTAAATTCTTAACCCGAGGTACCACTGTACTGATTGAGTGACAGGGGAAAGGAAAACCAGATAGATGGGAACCAAATGGAGCATACAGGAAAAGTGTATTGTTGGAACGCTGAACAAGTCTGTAGAGCATGGCACTCTTAATCTCAGGGACATGAGTTCACGTCCCACGTTGGGCAAAAGATTCCTGCATTGCATAGAACCAAGGTACTACTGTATTTAGTTCATTCTCTGCAAATGGGAGAGTCTGTGTCAGGGACAGGGACAGAGCCGCCATACTATGACCACTTTTTCCTGTTTTATACTGGCTCCTTGGGTTATCATGCTAGCATGTTTCCTATCTTCTTTTTATATGGATTGATTAAATTGGTTTGTTCTTCTTTGAGACTTGTGGGCTGCCTTGTAATTTCTTATAATTACCAGTGGCAGGGTATTCATTGATAAAAATAACTAAAATGCGTAAGTGAAGCCTTTTGGGCACAGTTACTCTCTTTGGAAACTTGTTGCAGGATTCATGGTTGTGCCAGGAACTGGGAACAGGGGAAAAGCGTTTTTAGAAAGAAAACAGGTAATTACTTCTTTTGATTTCCTAGTATGTCCTGTGATGTTTTAGAAAGATACCGTATGTTCCGGCGTATAAGACCACTTTTTAACCCAGGAAAATCACCCCAAAACTCGGGGGTCGTCTTATACGCTGGGTGTATGCAGAGCCACCTGTTGGGAAGGAAGAGAGGGAGCAGGTGAGCAGAGGTGCCCCTTCTGCCGTCGCTCCTCCCCCCTCCCCACGGAAGGGGACGCAGCCTCCTATGACGCAGCGCAAGGCCCCGTCTCTTCTGTACTGGCACAGCGCATGTTCGTTGGCCGCCACTCTCTTCTCACCGCAGAAAGTCCTTCTGAGCGTGGCACTTACCCGCCCGCCCGCCCACCTGCCTGCTACTGCCTTCGTGGGAGCCGGATCCGGCCTCCGCCGTGGCTGCACGGGTCTTCGCTTGGCTCGCGGACACCATGAAGAGCCTGCCGCGGCGAGGTGGTGCGCGGCTACGGCCGGGGCTCCAAGGAGCTGGGCATCCCCAGAGGTGAGGGCGGGGGAGGCCGAAGTGGCCGCTCACGGCCTTTTTCCGGACGGAGGAAGGGAGCTGGGCCGGGCCTCCCTCCCTCCGGGTAGCGGGTTTCAGTTTCGTTCCACCCACCAAATGCCTCGCCTCGGGCTGCTGCTGCTGCTACGACGGCAGAGGCAGCGGAGGAGTGCGCGCTCTGCCCCTGGCAGCGCTTGGTGGGCGGCAAACTCTATAATTGAATAGCAAAAGTTGGGGGTTGTCTTATATGCCCAGTCGCCTAATACGCTGGAACATACGGTATATCTAATATCATTCTAATAACGTTAAATAAGTCGGTGTAGATCCAGCCCTGGTTTTAGAAGCCTGCTTCCTTACAATAGGCTCTGCTTGTGTATTTGTAAATGTATAAGCAGCATAACTTTCATAGAATTGTAGAGTTAGAAGGGACCCCAAGGGCCATCTAGTCCAACCCCCTGCATTGCAGGAATCTTTCACCCAATGTGGGGCTCGAATCCACAACCCTCAGATTACGAGACTTGTGCTTTACCGACCGAGCTATTTAGCAGCTCTCTTGTCCAAAGGAAACGAAATCCTGTAGTGCTGTTCCTTAGCTTATCATTTTGTGGGGAAGTGATGAGCATTTAACAATATTAATTACCTCTTCTGAGCACCTCTCTAATAGTTTAGCAGGGTTTGTTTTCATAAACCAATGTTTCTCTCGCTTCAGAAAGAGCCGCATCCTCATTAGAAGCTTCAACAGCTTTAAAAAGGAGCATTGATTACTATTTCATCAGCTAAAAGACTAATTGGTCTCCATTAGTTTTAATTGGGACAATTTGCTTTCGAAGCTCTAAAAACTTGCATTGGATGACTTGACAGTTCTGAGAGGTTGCAAACCCTAATCACTTTCCTTCTTTTTACGTTAGACTAGCTAAAATTACTGTACAGTGCCAAGTTCCTAAATGATGAGGGACTCTAAAATCTAGATGGCTTTACTAGAGGGGATGCATTTGTTCACCTCTAATTAGTGGCTAATTGTGGAAAAAGAAGTAATTAAGCATTCTCTATGAAGCTGAATGGAAAACGTCTTTCAAGGAGCTTGTGATCTGAAGCCATGCAGGCAAACAATAGCTCTTGGGGCTGGTTTGTGATGAGCTTGTTGATAAAGGCCTGTTTTACCACTTAGCTTGTTCTTTTCATGCGATTGCCTGCACTTTAAATCATTACAAACACAGAGTTATTTTTTTTTTTTATAAGATTTTTTATTGCGTTTCTTTCCATAATTCTGTACATTGCAAACAAATAAAAAGGTTACAAGAAACCATTTTTCTTTTTTTTTTTTTAACAAAACAATAAAATCAAAAACAAAAATAAATCCCTACTTGGACTTCCCCACCCCTTCCGATTCTGCGTTCTTTAAATTAACAATGTCAGCAATTTGTTACCTTATGTCATACCTTATTGTAACTTTCACATGTTACGTATCCAAATTCAATATATTGTATCACAGTTTTAATACCTTTAAAATAAACGTAACATGTTCAATTCATATTATCTCCTTTTCTCTTTTGTCACTTATTTTACTATTTACTTAATCACAATTGCTAAAGCATATCATTTCCTAATCATGCACAATCTTAAGATTCATACAGCTTGTAATATTTTTGCAAATAGTCTTTAAACTTTTTCCAATCCGCCTCGATTGTTTCTTCATCCAAATCTCGGATTCTGCCGGTCAGTTCAGCTATCTCCATGTAGTCCATCAACTGCGTCTGCCATTCCTCCAGCGTGGGTAAATCTTGTGACTTCCAATGTTTTGCGATGAGTATTCTTGCTGCTGTGCTTGCATACATAAACAAAGTTCTGTCCTTCTTTAACACCTTCTGGTCCACCATGCCCAACAGGAAGGCCTCTGGTTTCTTGGGAAAGGTATACCTAAATACCTTTTTCAACTCATTATAAATCATTTCCCAGAAGGCCTTAACCTTTGGGCATGTCCACCAGAGATGAAAGAAAGTCCCCTCTGCTTCCTTACACTTCCAACATTTATTGTCAGACAGGTGATGTATCTTAGCTAACTTGACTGGGGTCATGTACCACCGGTATATCATTTTCATAATGTTTTCCTTCAAGGCAGTACTTGCCGTGAATTTCATTCCGGTGTTCCATAACCTTTCCCAGTCTTCAAACATAATGTTGTGTCCAACATCCTGTGCCCATTTTATCATAGCAGATTTAACTGTCTCGTCCTGTAAGTTCCACATGAGCAGCAAGTTATACATTCTAGATAACAGCTTTGTCTTTGGTTCTAACAGTTCTGTCTCTAGTTTCGACTTTTCCACCTGGAAACCGACTTTTTTATCCATTTTAAAAACCTCTTGAATTTGAGCATAGTGTAACCAATCTCGCACCTTATTTTTTAGTTTGTCCTGGCTCTGCAACTTCCAACTGTCTCCAATTTTTTCAGTTAATTCCCAATATTTCGGCCAGCAGGCCTCCATATTGGGTCTTTTTCGGGCCTTGGCCTCCACTGGTGATAACCACCTCGGTGTTTTACTCTCTAATAAGTCTTTATATTTCATCCAGACTGCAAAAATTGCTTTTCTGACAATATGGCTTTTAAACAATTTATGAACTTTAACCTTGTCGTACCATAGGTATGCATGCCAACCAAAAGCATTGTTAAAGCCTTCCAGATCTAGGACATCAGTGTTTTCCAACAAGAACCAATCTTTCAACCAGCAGAAGGCTGCAGCTTCATAGTACAACCTCAAGTCCGGCAGGGCAAACCCCCCTCTTTCTTTTGAGTCTGTTAATATTTTAAACTTTATTCGGGGCTTTTTGCCCTGCCAGACAAATCTAGATATATCCTTCTGCCATTTTCCAAAGCAATCCACTCTGTCCACGATCTGTAAGGTTTGAAACAAAAATAATATTTTCGGCAGCACATTCATTTTTATAGCTGCGATTCTTCCCAACAAGGAAAGTTTCAGTCTTGACCAGATTTCTAAATCCTTTTTAACTTCCAACCAACATTTCTCATAATTATCCTTAAATAAATTCAAATTTTTGGAGGACAAATAGATCCCTAAGTATTTCACTTTTTTAACCACATTTAGTTCTGTTTCTCTCTGAAACCCCTCTGTTTCTGTAGTTGTCAAATTCTTGGTCAGAACCTTAGTTTTTTGTTTATTCAACCTAAATCCCGCCACCCGACCAAATTCAGATATAAGTTCAAGAACTCTTTTTGTGCTGGATTCTGGCTCCTGCAATGTCAAAACTAGGTCATCTGCAAATGCTTTCAGTTTATATTGTTTCACTCCGACCTCTATCCCTTGTACCAACCGGTCCTCTCTGATCATGTTCAGTAGCACCTCCAGGACTGAAATAAATAAAAGAGGGGATAGAGGGCACCCTTGTCGTGTCCCTTTTTCAATTTTAAATTCCTCCGTCACCACATTGTTCACTATTAATTTAGCTTTTTGTTCTGAATAGATTGCTTGTAATCCATTTTCAAACCCCCGTCCCACTCCCATCCCTTCCAAATTTTTCTTCATAAACATCCAAGATATATTGTCAAATGCTTTCTCCGCATCAATAAAAATTAACACCGCCCTTGTGTTCCTATTAGTTTGCAAAAGTTCCAAAATGTCAATGATGTTTCTGGTATTCTCATATAGGTGTCTACCAGGGAGAAAGCCTGCTTGGTCTTTATGAATTACTTCATTTAAAACTTTTTTAAGTCTACTTGCCAAAATGTCTGCAAATATTTTGTAATCCACATTCAGGAGTGAGATGGGACGGTAGTTCTTGAGCTGGGTCTTTTCAGATTCTGACTTAGGTATCAATGTGATGAAGGCTTCTTTCCACGTTTCTGGTGCCCTCTTCCCATCCATGATCTGGTTGCATACCTCCAACAAAGGTTGTATCAAATAGTCCTTCAGAGTCTTGTAGTATTTGGAGGTAAGCCCATCCGGGCCTGGAGATTTGCCTAGTTGCATATTCTGAATGGCACCTTCAATTTCCTGTAAAGTTATTGTAGAGTTCAAGATTGATCTTTTATCTTGAGTTATTTTTGATAGTCCATTTGTCTTTAAAAATTGATCTATCTCTGATTCTTTCTGAGGCCCCTGTGCGTACAATTCTTTAAAGTATCTGTGGAAGCACTTCCTGATTTCATCTGGTTTCTGTACCGTCCTTCCTTCAATCTCTAGATTTGTTATCGTATTTAACTTTTGTCTTTTTTTCAGCTGCCAAGCTAGCAGCTTTCCACATTTGTTTGCTGATTCAAAGGATCTTTGCTTCATCTGTTTTATTTTCCATTCAATCTCCTGATTAATCAATTTTGAATATTCTGCTTGATGGAATTTAATTTCTCTCAGCACCTCCTTTGACTTTGGTTTGGTTCTCAGTTTTTTCTCTCCTTGGTGTATTTTCTCCAGTATTTTATCTTTCTTCCCATTCCAGAGTTTTTTCTTAATTGTATTCTGTTGTATCAGAAACCCTCTCATAACAGCTTTACTTGCGTCCCAGGTCATTCTTTTTTCTACTGTAGTGTTCAGATTTATCTCAAAGTAGTCCTTTAGTGTTTTTTGGGCCTTTTTCACAATCTCTTGATCTCTTAATAGTGTGTCATTCATTCTCCATCTGAAGGAACCGGATTGAGTTAGTCTAAATTCTATTTTCAAGGCGTTGTGGTCGGAGCATGTTTTTGGGCAGATTTCCACCTTTTTGGTCTTGGGTGCCAGCCCCCTGGAGGTCCAGATTTGGTCGATCCTTGACCAGGACAGGTGGGCCTCAGAGAAGAAAGTTCCTTCTTTACCTAGGGGGTTCTTTGTCCTCCATATATCAATCAAATCCAGATTGTCAGTCAGTTCAAAAAAGGTTTTAGGCAGTCTGCCATCTGATGTTAAGTTTCGGCTATAAGACTTATCCATATGTGTAGACACCACTCCATTCATATCTCCCATCATTATGATGTTAGCATAGTCCAAATAGTCCAGCAAAGTCTCATGCAGCTTCTTAAAAAATTCTGATTTCCCGTCGTTTGGAGCATAAATTCCTAATATCAATATTTTTTCTCCTTGTGTCTGAATTTCAATCGCCAAAATTCTTCCTTGTTCATCCTTGAATAAAAATTTGGGTGTCAGGCTCTCCTTGGCGTAGATCACCACTCCTCTTTTCTTAACCTTGTCTGACGAAATAAACTCTTGGCCTAGTCTTTTGTTGACCAAAACTTTCCTATGGAGCCTGGTCACATGGGTTTCCTGTAAACAAATAATGTCCAATTGTTCTTTCTTCAATATGTGAAATAACCTCCTTCTTTTCTCCGGGGAATTTCCACCATTTATATTCCAACTAAGTAGCTGCAGAGACATCCTGTACTATTCTGTTACACCTAGAGCGGTGTATCTTCTTTCTCCTCTGGTTCCGAAGGTATAGGCGTTGCTCCGCCTGCTGGCAGAGTAGGCCCCGGTCTGAGTATAGGCCAATGAGCTGCTGCTTCTTTTTGGAGATCTTCTCCGTGGTCGTGCTGGAACTTTTGTAGGTCCTCTGGTGTTCTTATTTTAACCTTCTTCTGTTTGTAAGTAAATGATAATCCTTGTGGGAACTCCCACCTGTAAGGAATTGTGTTGAGTCTCAACAACTTAGCCAATTCTGAATAGGTGGCTCTCAAGTCCAATAGCTGTTTAGGAATATCTCGGTAAATTTCCACCCTTTTCTCTTGTATCACAATTGAGTTTTTGAAATGTAGGCCTAGTATTTTGTCTCTCTCTTCCCTTGATCTCAAAGCTATTAAGCAGTCTCTAGATCTGTCCTTTCTTACCAATCTTCCAAGTCGAAAAGCCGATACTATTTTAAAATCACTTTCTTCTTTTAAGCCCCAGAACTTTGAAAATTCTGTTGTCAAAAATCCAATCAAATCTTCTTGTTCAACTTCTGGGACTGCCCTCAGCCTAAGGTTAGTCTCGCGATTTTTCAGTTCCACCAAAGAGAGATAGGTTTGTTGGTCCCCTATCTGTTTGTGCAGAGGCTTGACTTCTGCTTTAACTTCCTCGACCTCTTTTTTGGCAGATGTTGCTATTTGAACGGCTTCCCCGGCCAGCTTACGATTCTCTTCTGTTGCTCCTTGCAATTTTTCAATTGCTTGAGTATGTTGGGAAACCTGATCCGTCAATTTCTGGATCGAGGATGTAGCTTGATCAATTTTTATTGATTGATTGTCAATTTTTTGATTTAATGCTGACAATTGTTCCAAAACTTGTTTCAGTACTGCCTCTGATCCTCCTGATGCCATATCTTCCTCTTCAGATTTTTCAGGCTTTTCGATTTCTACTTTTTGTGTTGCAAGCACAGCTGGAACTGATAGTCTGCGTCCCTGAGTTAAAGTTGTTTGCAAAAGCTGTGCCTGCTTTTTCGCTTTTTCTTTTTCCTTAGCTTCCTTAGCTTTAGCTGCTCTTGTCTTTCCTGTGCCACTCATCAGTCAATGTTCAAGGTCAAATGTTGTAGTCCCATGGGAAAGACAAGACCAAATTTAAAAACAATCTAGTGAGAGAAGGTAAACAAGAAAGGCTGTTCCCAGGCCTTTGTATTCCCAATATCCTCTAGGGGGAGTGCCACCAAAGTTTAGTAAGAAGAAGGCAACTTTTCCGCCATTAAAGTCCCTATTGTTCCAATTTTAAAAGCACAATAGTTCCAAAACACTAAAGAGAAAGTCCTGCAGAGCACTTTTAAACATTTAACAAAGTTCCACCAAGGTGCCTGCAACTGTATCCACTCCAGCTAAGTAAGCTCAAAAGTTTCACTTTAGTTGCAAAAGTATCTGGAAGTTTGTAACAGTTCCGCAGTTAAACAACTTCGCCCGGCCACCCGAGGATTTGGGGTTAAAGTCTTCCCTTACCCCTTAGGGGACCGCTCCAAGTCAATTTTTTAAAGCTTTGCTTACTGAAAGTTCTGTATTTCTTCCTTAAAAGTAAATTCAAGTGTGCACGAAAGTCCCACTTTGAAGCTTTAAAGCTTCCCTGTTCACAGCGCTTTCCGCTCTTTGTGCCGTCTGCTTTGATCTTAAAAGCAGTGCCGGAAGACGGACTTCCTCTTTCTCGTCTCCCGGTTTCAGCCAAATTTCTTCAATTTGTTCTATCAAATCTCAAATCCTTACTCACGGGTTTGCTGTTTCAGCCTGATGTTTCTTGGAAGAAAGGTCGGCGCTCATCCGTGACAGCCGCGCGGCTTCGCCTCCGCAGAAAGAGCGATGAACTCACAGCACCGCTCCCCCTCCTTCACTCCGGAGCCCCTTACGGGGTTCCTTCCGCGAATTCGGGGTCGCTCCAGGTGCCCGCCGAGTCCCACGGCCACGGACTCACTCTGTCCGTGGTTTATCTTGATGGGTTGTCGCTGTGCCGTAGCGAACAACCCTTTTCTGCGGTGCCCCTCTTCAGAGCTCGAAGAGGTCCGCCATCACGGTTTCGCGCCGCCTCCGGAAGAGTTATTGGGGGGAGGGGAATCCCCAGAGTTATTGGGGGGAGGGGAATCCCCAAGATCTGAAAGGGAAAGAGGCTTAATTGCTGGTATTTTTACTGGAATTTCCACAATAAGAAAATTTTGCCCATGGTATGACTAGTTTCCACCTTCCCATTTCGACTCTCTGGCACCCAATCTGCATAACCTAGTAATTCTAAAACACAGACATGCTTTTACCCTTGCAAGATTGAATGTACTGCTCTTGGCTGTACTCGATGGGAGATTCCAACAGATTCCAGACAAAAAAACGCTTATGCCCCTGTGGAGATGGCAGTACCGAATTGGCAGCACATGCCCTTCTGGCCTGCACTCTTTATAAAGACTTGAGGAATGAGATTACCACCCCTCTTTTATTGTCCATTCCGGGTCACCCAACCAGTGCCACAGTGTCCTTTCACTTGGCAGATCAAGATGAGGAGGTGACAGCAAAGGTTGAAAGGTTTTTAGCAGGGGCAATCAGAATAAGAGCCACTATTTGACTACTGATTCAAAACCCACAAATGTATTTTATATAATTGACTTTTTATTTCTATTCTTTGTATACCGTATTGTTGTTTTATTGCTATGGCTGATGGCTGATGCAAATAAAGATCCGTTCATTCATTCATACTGCAATGTTATTAATGATGCATGGCATTCAACAACATAATGAAACTGCTCAAGTTATGATCTGCTCCTCATTGCACTTTCGTTGGGCAGAGGTACAGCTTTGGAATCTGAACTCAGCGGCTTTATGCCCCCCCCTTTAGATAGCAATGTGTGTTCTTTAACTCAGACTAGGGTAAGTCAATCCTGCTGCTTCCCTGTCCATTCTGCCCCCAATTTCTGCACTGATGGCGTCCCTTTCCCAGAGAATTTCAAACCCATTCCTTTAACTAACTCCTTTCTCCACAAAGATCAGAAGCCTCCCTTTGGGGTTTATACCCTAGCTAAAATGGAAACCATATTTGCTCCCCAGTTTCTCCTGAATTATTTGCATTTTGAACCACTATTCCCTGATTTCAATACTGACATTTTACAATTGATTATATTTGACAGTCACCATACTGTGAAACTCTGTACAATCTCACCCTGGTTTTTGAACGTCCTGCAACTCGAACGTTTTGGCTTCTGAACGCCGCAAACCTGGAAGTGAGTGTTCCTGTTTGTGAACTTTTTTTGGAAGCCGAATGTCCGACGCAGCTTCCGACTAAGTGCAGGAAGCTCTTGCAGCCAATTGGAAGCCCACCTTGATTTTCGAATGTTTTTGGAAGTTCAATGGACTTCCAGAATGGATTCCCTTTGAGAACAAAGGTACAACTGTATTTGACAGTACAGTGGTACCTCTGGTTATGAACGTAATTCATTCCGGAGGTCCATTCTTAACCTGAAACCGTTCTTAATCTGAGGTACCATTTTAGCTAATGGGGCCTCCCACCGCCGCCACAATATTTATGTTCTCATCCTGAGCTAAAGTTTTTAACCCGAGGTACTACTTCCAGGTTAGCGGAGTCTGTAACCCGAAGTGTTTGTAACCCGAGATACCACTGTACCTGGGAACTAACATGGAACAGTATATACTATGTTACAATATTTGACAATTGGTGTGCAACAGTAGATAAACTGCAGTCCTAGTCACATTTATCTGGGAGGAAGCCCCAGTGAACTCAATTGGACTTGCTTTTGAATAGACCAATAGATTTGCCTTGTTACTTTTCTGACAATATTTAGTAGATAGCATGCAATGGCATTAATAGCCATTTCACAATTTGTGGTATGTAATACTTGATGCTGCAATCTTCTTTTCCTTGTCAAGACCCTTTCGATGCCATGGTGTTGTCCTAGTGTTTCCTGAGGCAATGTTCTCTTGCTGCTCCTTGACACTGCATGCTCCTAGCAGCCATTTTGTCACATGTCATTGTTTGGCTCCATCTTTGTCAGAGGCCAGAGCTACTCCAAGAACTTGAGCACAGCCTCCCATTACCCAGATGTTCTCCACACAATACACCAGTTAAGCGTTTACTCCTCTTCTTTCCTCTACTGGCTTAACTGCCCTCCAGCTGCCACACTCCAAATATTCCAGTTCCCTTAGCAACAATAGCCCAGAACCCTCAGACCTCACATGTGACAATTCCACTTGTTTATGACAGCAGAACACAGTAGAACAAAAGCAAGAACATTAAACATAACAACAGAACCACATGAATAAGTGCATCATCTCCCATGGGGGTAGGGGTGTATGTGTCCAGGTGTGATGGCCTGGGAATCTGATTCAGAGGCTGAACCTGAAGAATCCCAGCCTGCACAGGAGTCCCCACCTCCAGGGCCGGCTGAGCCAGGGCAGGGCCTTGAATCTGAAGGGCCCGCACCTGTGCCGGATCCTCAGGTTGCAGACACCAGATGAATCCACTCTGGCTCCGGAGGTGATCGAGGACCCATTGCCTGCAGGTGCTCCTCTCCCAGCCCTGTCAGGGGAAGGTGAGGTTGCCTCTGGGTCCAGTAACCCTCCCGCCTCTCCTGAGCTGCAGAGGCTCAGGGCAGAGAGGCGGAGGGAACTAAGTTCTCTCAGGAGGAGTGCTCGCCTTAAGGCCAGGAGAGGCGAATCACCTGTGGGCTGGGACTGCCCTAGGCCCCAGAGGAGATAAAGGCCAGTCAGCCCAGTCCCAGGTTGCGGGAGCAACATCGCTGGAAACCTGTTCCTGCCAGCACCCTGACCTGCTCTCCTGAGTTCCCGATCACGCCCGGCTCCTTGCCTTGGACCCCGCTTCGCCCTTGACAGACAGCCTCCAGACCCTCGACCTAGGACCGGACTCAGACCACGCTGCACGGTAACCCCCCCGGGTCCAGTACACCAGGTATTATTATTACAGTATTATTATTACCATTTGTAAAACAGTCACGATGAACTCCATCACTTCAATACTGGTTTTCTTATCATTGAGGTCTGATTGGCAACTTTTAAAATTTTATTTGACATGGATTTTTATGCTGGTTTGCTTTCCGTCAAAGGGCACAAAAGCTAATGCATCGATCAGTCTATTCTTTTTATGTAAAGTGAGCTTTGATTTTTCTCTAAATGCCAGCTGTGCTCTCAACACCTGTAGCACAAAGCAGTGTAATCAGAAAAAGCAGCAAATGACTCATTATCTTGTTGATAATTCTTTCCTACTGAAGAGTCATTCATTCGTAACAGAAAGGCTTGTCGTAATACATATATAACTCTATGATGCCGGGGGCGCGGAGAGAGAACAAACCAGAAGCTGGAGATTCTATGTGGATGCGTAAAATTATACATTCAGAGTCCCTAGAATGAACATTCCCCCCTAATGATTAAACGAATTGCCCACTTTTAAGCATATATACAGTGGTTAAGTACTGGTTAAGTACTTAATTCGTTCCGGAGGTCCGTTCTTAACCTGAAACTGTTCTTAAACTGAAGCACCACTTTAGCTAATGGGACCTCCCACTGCTGCTGTGCCGGAGCATGATTTCTGTTCTCATCCTGAAGCAAAGTTCTTAACCTGAAGCATTATTTCTGGGTTAGCGGAGTCTGTAACCTGAAGCGTATGTAACCTGAAGTATATGTAACCTGAGGTACCACTGTACTGGAAAACTCTTATTAGTGGCACAATGTTGATTTTATGTTTATACAATTCAAAATCATGAATACAAACTGCTTAAGTGTATGCCTGGTGCTGAATCTGAAATTTGAGTTTCAAGTTCAATAGAATTTTCTTCTTCTGTAAGAAATATTGTTTTGGAAGAAACAGATGTATTTTAGCATTTGATTACATTTTTAACATGCTTAATGTGTCCAACATACTACCTTTCACATTCACATCTGGATTCATTACTTAGAGAAAACTACACTTTGGTTCAATTCAGATGGGCACATAGGTCAGGCAACATGCAAACAAGGTTAGCAAGGGCAAAGTAAAGGGCTTGGATTATTTTTTCTAAACATCCATACATCCATTACCTTTAATAGTATTGCATAAATGTTCTTTAATCATCCTGTTCAGCCATCCATTTAGTTTCCTCTCAAGGCTGGTTCACACAGTCACTCCAGTCCAAGTACCAAGCCTGACCATCTCCCAAGAATATTGCAAGCATAGGTTGGGAATCCTAAATGCAGTTCTTGCAAAACTGTAGACCTAGTCATATGAGTTTGAAGTGGAGAGGAGGCAGGAGCTGTCCCCAGTGTCCCTGCCTATTGTCAGATCTACTGCACCATTCTTACATTCAGTCCAAAAGACTGAAGAGGCATTCTAAGTGTGTTTGAGTGAATGTGCTTAGAAGCTACCCATGATCAGGAACCCTGATAACACAGGGTTCTGGATCACAGGGCTGTTTCCAAGAAAGTGCAGTTAAACGTGCTTAGAATCCCCTTCCAGATCTTTGTCCTCATCATGCAAATGTTGGAAGTGGAGCCAACATGTGTGAGAATGTTGGGGGTGGGGCTTTCATGCGCCCCTGTTCCTGTTAGAATTCCTGCTCCGTGATTGCAGTCATGGGATTTTTGTCTATCACATGACGGTATATGTTTTAACTCCACAGAGTGGGAAGTGACGGAGACAGGATGTTTGTGTTACTGTGTTCCGTGAAGTGGGACTATTGTCCTTTGTTCTTTTTCTCTTTGCTGTCTGATGCTAGAGAGAGAGGGAGCCATGTTGCAGTGCTCTGTGTGTGTTTATATGAAAATAAAGTAGATTAGCCAAAATGCTGAGTTGCTGAGGTTTGTCACACGAACTGCGCAGACTCTGCGGATCCCTAAGTGTGCCAATGTCTGTTGGCATCAGTCGCTGTGATGTTCGGGCTGAAGAAAGCTTTTGAAGCTCCCGAATGAAAGACCAGGAGGGAGAGAACATGCTAGTCTCTGCCAGGGTACTACTCGGAAGTAGGCTGAGCTCCTGACAGTTCCCTCCCTACTTTAAACTTATAAACATTTATCTGTATGCATGGATAGGACTTGCCACTTCAGCAGTAAAGATCTCTATAGAGCTTGGAACACTTTAGGTGCCCATATGATATTACTTCTAATAAATCTGTGTCTACAGCTGCTTATTGATTACACTGGCATATGACCCGCCTTGGTCACCTTGTTTATCATATTGGCTTCTTCATTGGCTTAGCTTATAGAGACTAGTTATCCATAGAAAAGAACTGTGCTTCTTCCATTAGAAAAAGAAAGAAAGAAAGAAAGAAAGAAAGAAAGAAAGAAAGAAAGAAAGAAAGAAACTGTTATATAATCTTCAACACATTTGCCAGACAGTCCATTTTCACCTTAGTGTTTCTTTTCCTAATCCCCTTTTCAAGGGCATTATAAGTTTAATCAGGGACACTGAGAATTATTTTGTGATGAGAAGTTAAATATAGACTTTAACTAGTAGAAGCTAAGTAGCACAGTTAGCACTTAATCACTAGAGTTGCAGTTAATTGAAGTGCTATAGAGATTGTTCCAAAATATATCTGCATAGTAACTTCTCCTTGGATATTAATATTCAGAATACCTTATCATAATGCTTAGGATCTTCATACAGAGCTTGGGGCTGCTTGGACCTGGTGCGTCAGGTTATTGCTGTTGCATGGACAGTGGTACCTCGGGTTACATACGCTTCAGGTTACAGACTCCGCTAACCCAGATATAGTACCTCAGGTTAAGAACTTTGCTTCAGGGTCAGAACAGAAATCGTGCTCTGGCGGCGCGGCAGCAGCAGGAGGCCCCATTAGCTAAAGTGGTACACTAGATAAGCACACTAGATAAGCTTAGAACATGGGTAGGCCCGGGGGCTGGATCCGGCCCAATCACCTTCTAAATCCAGCCCGCGGACAGTCCAGGAATCAGCATGTTTTTACATGTGTAGAATGTGTCTTTTTATTTAAAATGCATCTCTGGGTTACTTGTGGGGCCTGCCTGGTGTTTTTACATGAGTAGAATGTGTGCTTTTATTTAAAAGGCATCTCTGGGTTATTTGTGGGGCATAGGAATTCGTTCATATTTTCCCCCAAAATATAGTCCAGCCCCCCACAAGGTCTGAGGGACAGTGGACTGGCCCCCTGCTGAAAAAGTTTGCTGACCCCTGGCTTAGAATTTATCCAGGTCTCTCTGTCCAAATTGTTCTGCGTATACAGTGGTACCTCGGGTTACATACGCTTCAGGTTACATATGCTTCAGGTTACACACTCCGCTAACCCAGAAATAGTGCTTCAGGTTAAGAACTTTGCTTCAGGATAAGAACAGAAATTGTGCTCCGGCGGCGCAGCAGCAGCAGGAGGCCCCATTAGCCAAAGTAGCGCTTTGGGTTAAGAACAGTTTCAGGTTAAGAACGGACCTCCGGAACGAATTAAGTACTTAACCCGAGGTACCACTGTAAACCTTCAAGCATACCTCCCACACTAAGTCATTAACACCACAACATTAAAACTACCTGGCCAAGAGCCCATGTGGCCGAGAAATGTGGCATAAAAATAAGAAATGTGAAAAAACTGAAGGATAACCATGTTCTGAACTGCCTGTTATTCTGGATAGTGTAGATCAGGTCAGATTGCTAAAAAAGAAAGAAGGCAGATTGAATAAAATCCTTGTGCATTCCTGTCACTATGTGGTATGAATGGAATTGATTATTTACATCAGTGTAGCCTTACGGTTTAAAAATGTTTATAGATGGAATATTGAACATATATTAATTCTTGTTATATGTGTTTGGCCTTAAAGCAACACACACACACACACACACACACACACACACACACACACACATATATATATATCCCATATTTTTCACACCATAGGGCACACCGGACCATAGGGCGCACCCAGTTTTTAGGGGGGGGGGGGAATCAAGGAAAAAAATCTCCCCCCCCCAGCCCCAAAGAGCAGCGTACAGGCTGCGCACAACCTCTCCCTGCCAGAGGGGTTGCGCACGGCTATGGCACAAGCCTGCATTCGCTCCATAGGACGTACACACATTTCCCCTCAATTTTTGGAGGGGAAAAACTGCGTCCAATGGAAAAAATACGATATATATATATATATATATATGCTTTCGTAGATTTTTTCGTAGATTTTCGTAGATTTTTATATATATATGGGGAAACGGGTGCTTTATGCTAGCTACTAAGTCTATTTTTTGCTCATTAGAATCTGATGCTGAATACACTACTATTCATGTAAACTGAATTTTCTTTTTTTCTTTTTAAATTTTCTTTATTGCTAACATCATAGCTTTACATCTTACCATTATACATGTTCTTTGTTTTCAAAATGTATTCATGATTATATTGTAGTCATTCTCAAGTCAACATATATTACTATACACAAATAGAAAAAGAAAAGAAGATGTAATTTTAAAATCATAATATTCTTCATAAACAAATGACTTCTCGTCTCTTCCATTTTGTATTAATAAACTTATTTGTCTATTGTCTTTTTATTAACAGTATTGTCTTTTCTATCGATTTTCCTTTTATATTCAATGTCTACAGAAATTACTCAAAGGCTGTTACCGTTTTCAGATGGCAACAGTTACTTTTTAAATATTCCTTAAAACAATTCCAATTTGAGATAAATTCCTGTTTGGATTTATCTTTAGTTCTTTCTGATAAATAGTCTAGCTCCGCATTTTCTGTCAGTTTTAGTACCCAGTCCAATCTAGTGGGTATATACTCACTTTTCCAATGTGTAGCTATTATAACCCTCGCTGCTGAATTTTCAAATCAGCCTTTCCGTAGACATTTTTTTATTATTTTTTACTATGTGGCATCGGGCAGTGTCTGTGTATTCTACTGAATTTTAAAAGGTAAAGGTAAAGGTAAAGGTAAAGGACCCCTGACAGTTCACAAACGACTCCGGGGTTGCGGCGCTCATCTCGCTTTACAGGCCGAAGGAGCCAGTGTTTGTCCGCAGACAGTTTTTCTGGGTCATGTGGCCAGCATGACTAAGCCGCTTCTGGCAAAACCAGAGCTGCTCACGGAAATGCCGTTTACCTTCCCGCTGGAACGGTACCTGTTTATCTAATTGCACTGGCATGCTTTCAAACTGCTAGATTGGCAGGGACTGAGCAACGGGAGCTCACCCAGTCGCGGGGATTCAAACTGCCGATCTTCTGATCGGCAAGCCCTAGGCTCCGTGTCCTTTTGACTGAATTTAGCCCTATCTCAATTTCAACTGTAGATATCCGTCCTTCTGGGGCATATGATGTAGATGTAACTCTGGTGGGCACTTGTCCAAATGATTGCCCTTTTTTAGAGGGTACAGGAAACTCTAGCTGACTCCAGTTTGATTACAGAAGGATCATTAGCGTTCCCCTGTATCAGGTACATTGGTGGTTTTAAAGGGTAATTTAAACATTTTACTATCTTAAATGTTTCTTTAAGACATAGTAAATGTGCAGGCAATTATTTATAGGCTGGCATTTTCCTCAAAGGAAATATTTTTAAAGTGGCTTTGAAAAGTCAATAACTGCAGCAGAATACTCAAGGATGACATCCGAGTAATATGCCAATACTAGTGAAAGATGGAGAATAATATATCTTCCTCCCAAGGAAACTGAAGTAATCTTTCTTAGCATTAGGAAACAAGTTGTTAAAATACTTTTTTTAAAAGATTCAACATAAAAGGCTTTAATATTATTATTATTATTTGCAAAGTTACATTCAAAGATACTTTCCATCAAATGTAGTTTTTCAGGAACTGACCTGGAAATGCATGTATATCATAAAGCATAAGCATATACTTAAGTGATTTCAGCTAAAGATTTTCCGGTACTAATATTCTGACATTTTATTTTAATTTCTTTTTAGGTTTAAAAAGCAAATGTTTAGAAATAAGTAATTCCTAAACTGTTGAATGGAAAAAAATGTTTTAAAGTACTTTTACAAAAAAACCAGAGTCCTTTTTGCTGGGGATAATTCAGATGGAAATTCCCAGGTGTCAAAAAAGACTATTTATGTATGCCACTACTGTGGCCCGTGTTTTGTTAGCCCAAAAATGGAAAACGAGTGAGGTCCCAACTAAAGAAGAATGGCAACTTAAACAGACGGACTATGCGCAGCTGGCAGACTTAACTTATAAAATAAGAGAACAAGAAGAATATACGTTTAAAGAAGATTGGAAAATGTTTAATGAATAAATGGGTGAAAATTGCGTAGATTTGAAAACGTTGGCAGCATTAAGATAAATTCAACAGTGTAAGTAAGTTTTGATGGATGTAAAAATGGAATACTGAATGGTTTAGTTTATGTAAAATATGCAGGGATCTGTGGCATGCAAATTGAACCATGGAAGGAGAAGAAGGGAAGTCATTGATATTTTAAGGTTGGTCAAATGAATATTTTAAAATAGAAAATAGACAAACTTAATAAAAATTAGACCAAAAAAGGAATAATAACCAAGAGTTCTGTGACACCTTAAAACTTAAGCTTTTAAGGACCTCAATGGTACCTCGGTTTTTGAACAGCTTTGTTCACGAACAACTTAGAACCCGAATGCTGCAAAACTGGAAAGAGGTGTTCTGGTTTTCAAACTTTTATTGGAAGCCGAATGTGCTCCATTTTGAGTCCCCCTGTGCTTTCCTGTTGCGCTGCTAATTTGCGCCCCTCCCCATTGTAATTCAAGCCTTCCGTTTCCGATTGTAGTGTTCTGAGGTGATATTTGGAGCTTATATTTGATGCTTTCGTTTTTGCTATTTATTTTGCGTTTTTTGTTTTGAGGCTTTTCAGGCAATTTGTTTTTGTGACCGTGTGAATCCCAGTTCAGCTACTGATTGATTGATTGATTGATTGATTGATTGATTGTGTGACTGCGGAAATGGATAAAAGCCCCCCATCCAAAAAATGGCTATCACCAGTACAGGTAAGAAATTTTTTTTAATTTTTTTTTATCATCTACAATACTGTTTTATTTATTTTATAGTACATTACATTGTTTATTGCTTTCATTTTATGGACCAGTGGTCTCGTAAGATAGTAAAATGCATGTTAAATTGCTGTTTGGGGGGTTGTTTTTAAAAGTCTGGATCGGATTAATCCATTTTGCATTACTTTCTATGGGAAAACACTCCTTGGTTTTGGAACGCTTTGGTTTTGGAACAGACTTCCGGAACGCATTAAGTTTGAGAACCAAGGTACCACTGTAGTCAGATTCAGGAAGAGTTATCCGCAGGTGGTAGGAAGATTCATAGTTATGGTGTGTGTGTGTGTGTTTGTGTGTTTGCAACCAGTGGAGCCAATAGGTCACAAAATCGAAATAGGTTTGTCACAATTCTGCTTTTTAGACAATGTCTCAGATTTCAGTGTTTCATTTCTGCCTATTCAAAGAAAATGTAAATAATATTTAATAAATATTCACTTCAATTGGGGTGCAAGTAAAGTGGTACATCGAGTTACATACGCTTCAGGTTACAGACGCTTCAGGTTACAGACTCCGCTAACCCAGGAATAGTACCTTGGGTTAAGAACTTTGCTTCATGATGAGAACAGAAATCGTGCTCTGGTGGCACGGCAGCAGCAGGAAGCCCCATTAGCTAAAGTGGTGCTTCAGGTTAAGAACAGTTTCAGGTTAAGAACGGACCTCCAGAACGAATTAAATACGTAACCAGAGGTACCACTGTAATCCGATCAGTGTCTTTATATTGAAATCAACATACACTCTATATTGGATGGGGGTGTTGAAACCCCACAGAACAACCAACCTGCTTATTATAGAAGGAGCATTAAATGAGATAGGTTTGTTTATTGGGTCATTTATGACCCCACATATGTAAAAAGATTATGAATAAACTTCCTGAATATCTTAATCAATTACTTAACCAAATCTAACCTGTGCACCCACACAAAAGCTTACTGAGGTTGAAAACAACCATTCCCAATTTTTTAAAGAGAGAGGAGAGATTATGTTGTCAATAAGCTAGATAGTTCATTACCCAATTACCCAATCATTACATCCCCAGGACGTCTCAACAGGATGCAACTTTTTAAAAGGTCACCATGTTGCTGATGTGAATCTACTCTGGTTTTTGAAAACAGTAAGCTTCAACTTTGAGAATGACATACTGGTTGTAAATTGTGTGTAGCTAATATCAGTTCTGTGATTTTTCACTCATCTGCTTGAGAATTTTAAAAATATGCACTTCCTGAAAGAAATTTAATTAACAGTTTATTATCTTGATGGATGATTTTTTGGAGTGGCTGTTTCCTCTAAGCTTTCTTCTTAAAAATAAAAAAAAAATCTGAAATCAATTATTTGCTTGTTACAAATATAACAATGCTGGTAGCTGTTAGTTATGTATCCATACGTCCCAGAACCTTGCCAATTTTTTATTATGAGCCGGTCTCACTGATTTTTATGGAATGCTTAAAAGAATACAGAGGAAATAAAAATAAGATTTAGGGAACGATAGAGTGTCAAAATATTTTAAATACTGCCTTGCCTTTTATTACCTTCCATGTTATCTGAGATCAGTGGGAAGCAGATCACGTATAACGACAACATATAATAATGATAATAAAAAAATTAGTAGTTGCATCAGCAGCATTCTTCACTGGGAAGTGGAATACACTGCTGAAGCAAATGGTGATGGACATGTTATAATTATATATCAAAAGGGGATTAGACTGTGAGCTGATTTGCACCCTTAGAAAAGTTACATAATACACCTTTTTAGGACAGAACCACCTCACAGTTCAGGTGAGGAAGGCTCATGTAACTGAACTGTTTCCCATATTGTGAGGTCAGATTGGAATCTTTTTTCTAACAGAATATTTGTTTTTTTTTCTAACTCATTTTTCTAAGAGACTGTCTTGGTTGTGAGTCCTGGAAAACCTGCTTGCTGCTTTGCAGGCCTTTTCCACCTGACCTGGACTGACTCCAGCTACAAAAGCCGAAGTGGCTGAACAGACTCTTTCGTTGGGGTATTGTTTACAGGGGTTCTGTTGCTGTTATTACTGCCCTAATTGTTCAAAATGTTCAAAATTGTTATTAAATTATGGGGTGTGAAGTGTGCCTGGGAAGAGAGGAGCTAGAAAGTGAGGAGCTGGGGAGAGCAGGGGCCACCCCAATTGCAGTGATTCTGGGCAAGGTGAGGTATGATATAGGGGTGTGGCAGGCCAGGTAAGGGGCACATAGCACAGGCAGTTAGCCTCTCCTCCAACCTGCAGAACTGCGGTTGTCCTATGCTTACCAGATTTTTTTCAAGGAATCTGGGGACACTTCCTCTTCTTCTTCTTCTTCTTCTTCTTCTTCTTCTTCTTCTTCTTCTTCTTCTTCTTCTTCCTCTTCCTCTTCCTCTTCCTCTTCCTCTTCCTCTTCCTCTTCCTCTTCCTTTTAAGCTGAGTAGCAACAAGGAGTCAGCAGTGGGGATGGTGAGGCAAAAGACCCTGGGCCCAAGCACACATACATATTGTATAAAGTTGCAAAGCCCTTCTTTTGCACCCTGTGAAACATAAATGTGCAGAGTTTTTAAAAAACTGGGCAACGGCGCGCCACACGCAGGTGGTTGTTGCCCAGTTTTTTCGAGCACTGTGCATTTATGTTTCACAGGGTGCAAAAGAAGGGCTTTGCACCTTGCTTGGCAGAGAAACCACGCGCCTTGCAGCCCTCCTGGGCAACGGCCACCCGTCCACAACTCCTGAGCCTCCCCTGATCTGTGAAAACAAAGGGAGAAGGGGGCAGGAGATCTGTCCCGCCGGACGTCCCCGGTTCCCCCTCAGCGGTGGTGGCGCCGCGAGCAGCTCCTGAAGCCAACCAGAGCCAACTGCTGCTGAGGCTGCCGCTGCCACGTTTCCCAGGGACAGATTTGCAAATCTGGGGACATTCCAGGGATGGACTTTCTCCAGGGACAGATTTGCAAATCCGGGGACTGTCCCCGTTGTCCCATCAGCTAGCTCTTGGGTCTGTGGCTGCTGTTGCTAAATGCTAGGCCAGCTCTGAACAAGACCTCCTTCATCCACGATCTGATTATGGATGGGGAGGCAGATCTGGTATGTATCACTGAGACCTGGGTGGATGAGATTTGGCTGGTGGCCACTGATTCGTGTAGAACTGTGGAAAACTGGCTTTAATATTTGAAAAATCAGAAACAGATTGGCCCATACCTAGGACTGATATTTGGAGCTTCCTTCTACCTTTTCAGGGAGGGGGTTTAACCACGCCTGCAACATGGAATCACTATGCATATTTTTAAACTCTATGTTCCTGTTTTCCACCTCTTAATTTTCCTCAAATTTTCTTCTCTTCTCTTCTTCCTCTATGGTTTTCGCCTTCCCTTCAAAAAGTAATAAAAAGCTTCCTCTGTAAATTTTATCCTCTTCTAAAGAAACACAGATGAAATAGTATGGAGCAATAGTGTTGCTGGTGCAACTGAGGTATTATGGGATGTGTGACCCCCTTATAGACCCAGCTGAAGCCCAGCACTGTACACCAGTGACTCAGCAGATTTTCTTCTTGGACTGGTAGAGCTGAGCAAACCATTTCATTAGTGATTAGCGTATTCATTTGTTTGAAAGTTTGACTCGGCATGGCACATTCGTTTCTCTTTTCTTTTCCTGTATCTTCTCAAGGCAGGCCGTTGTTAAATTCATCAACAGGAAGCCAGAGACGGGTTTTGCAGATACATCATGAAACGATACGGTACATATTCGGATGTGTCAGAAGTAAAAATGCTGTTAAATTTGACAAGCAAGCAGGAGCTGTTCTGTGCTGCCAATGAATAAATCAAATTTGAAGCACAACAAAATTTATTTCGCTATTACGTGGCAATGATTTAGCATTTTTTCCTGCTATTATTATCACCACCCCCCCCCCTCTCTCAGGCTCTGTTGCTCTGCAGCACTTCCTAGCTTCTCTTATCAGTTAGGAATGGGCTGGCTTTACCTTCCTTATTGAATAAGTGATACATTCTGAAAACAGAGCATGTGCAGCTTTTAATAGTCCAAAAATGGTTTTGCCAGCTATCAACCTCACAATAGTGGTTGAGGTGAGGTGGGGAACCCATGGCTCTCCAGATGTTTTTGGGATTCCAAATCTCATCAGACCCAGTCATCACGGCCAGTAGCCAAGGATGATGGGACTTGTAGTTTAGCAACATCTTGGAGAGCAGTGAGCTCCCCAATCCTGGTACTCAGGGGCGTGGATAAGCTTTCTACATTGTCTCATGATTCTGGAACTAGATTAAAGAAGTTACTCCTTCACACAGATTTAAGAAATTACGGAATGTGGGGATGGACACTAGCCTTAATAGCTTCCTATAAAGCGTGTTCTCCCTCATGGAGAGCACGTGTTGTGGTGGGGTCTGCCATGCCACCCCTCTGTTGCCAGGCAGGGTTACTAAGCTGACCTGTGGCAATGATTGGATGGCTGGGTTGCTGGGGTAAATTCTATGTTGCAATTTGGTAGGAGGGATCAGATGTTTTAAATCCTGTGCTTGCAGCTTCTCTTTCGCTGCGTGCAACGGATCACCCGCCCACCCGCCCTAATGTTATGGGTTTGCGTTGACCTTGCTATGCCTGTCATGGGGTCGTCTGCCATTGGGGCAGGGGCCTGGTAGGAATTTTGTCCATCTGGCCGATTGGCTGGGCCATTTAGCTTTTGCCTACTGTGTAGCAAGTCGTCACAACTTTTAAGGTTGCGGTTAGGCATTGGTTAGCAATTGGTTGGAGGAGGGGTTACGATTGGCTGGGCCTGCCTCTCCAAGGTTGCTGCAGAAAGGGAATTCTGTTAAAGGAATCCAGGGGCTTGCCATCTTTTCGTCCGAATCCCTGGAATGGGGCTAGGGCCAGCAGGCCCTGGGGAGCATGCGGGGAGAGGTGAGGGTCTGTGCCTCAGCTCCATTTCTCCCCAATATTGCTTTCCCTTGCTGACTTTTGTTGGTGTCCGGAAGTCAGTTCTGTCCCCAGGCGGGGGGACAGATAGTCTTCACCAATGCCTAAGCAAGCACTCACATTTATGTATTTCAATAAAGTTGTGGTCAAAATTATGCCAAAAACCTTAAACAAAAATTATGTGTGTGTTGTGAGTTATTTGAGGGGTGGCTTGGGGACCTGGACACGGAAAGAGTAATGAAAGATTGGTCTAGAAACGGCTGGCTATTAGTGATGTCAGCTAAACAGAATCTCTGTAGGCAAAGCCAGCTTTTTGTGAATTTTCTGGGAAATTTCTTCAGACATATTGGAAGGTGATTCCGACTTTCCAGTTTTAGAAGGCTGTTCCCCTGTCTGGCTGAGTTCTTTTAAGTTGATTTAAGGAGTTTGATGGATTGCTTTGCATTTGCATTGTGATGACTACATACGGAGGTTTTGTTGTTGTTTAATGTTGATTTTGAACTTGCTTTAAATGTGTTTGACTTGGAGTTTTGTAATCTATTTTGGAGCTTAAAGGTAAAGGTAAAGGTACCCCTGCCCGTACGGGCCAGTCTTGCCAGACTCTATGGTTGTGCGCTCATCTCACTCTATAGGCCGGGAGCCAGCACTGTCCGCAGACACTTCCGGGTCACGTGGCCAGCGTGACGAAGCTGCATCTGGCGAGCCAGCGCAGCACACAGAACGCCGTTTACCTTCCCGCTGGTAAGCGGTCCCTATTTATCTACTTGCACCCGGAGGTGCTTTTGAACTGCTAGGTTGGCAGGCGCTGGGACCGAACGACGGGAGCGCACCCCGCCGCGGGGATTCGAACCGCCGACCATGCGATCGGCAAGTCCTAGGCGCTGAGGTTTTACCCACAGCGCCACCCGCGTCCTTATTATGGAGCTTATTCTGGGCCAAATAGAAAGGGGGAAATGTCGGTACGACCATCACCAATATAACAATGTACTATGATAATTATTATTAGTACTATTATTACCTACCAACCCCATAATGCACTGTAAATCATTCAGATCTCTTCACCATGACTACTTCAGTATCCAATGACCACTTTACTATGTACCACACGGTGCAATGGAAAATGGACTTTTGGTACAGCTAGGGTTGATTCTTTCTTTCAGTCAAATGAATAGATTAGGCATAGGAGCACATTATTGCTCATTTCTTTAAAGGACCTAGATCAGAAACATGATCTAAGAGAATTGCTGTGTAGAGAATCCCTGCAGGAATCTTTGGTGAAAAGGACACCATCCTTTCTTAAGTGAATTTAAGGAGCAGGGAAAGAAGAATCTTGAAACGATTGTGAAATCAACAATGGTAGGCATAAGCAGGGGGTGTTACAAGAAACATCTTTAGAGAACCTGTTCTGAAAAGAAGAAGCCATATTGGGGAATAAGAAACTGAAAAGATGTATAGAGTGGATTCATCTGGGCAAATAGGGAAAGATCCCTTTGGAAACAAAGTTTTGAAGAATGGGGAGGAAAGCTTTAATGGAAGCAGCTCAAGACAATTTCTGCTCATTCCCTGCTGCCTTGAAAATTAGTTTAGTCAAGATGGATAGTAATTTGCATTGATTTATATGGAAGATAAGACCACTGCTGGGTTTGATTAGAGCAAGCGGAACAAGGCCTTGACCAGTTGAAAAGGCAAGACTATGCAATTTTAAATTATCTCAAAATTATGGTAGCATTTCTTTCTTTTTTAAAAAATGTATATTTTAATCTACAGCATTTACCTTGGTGTCAGGGCTGGTTCAGATGCAGGTCAGCACTCAAGATGCAGAGAAGTTAGCTCTTTATTCCAGAAAACAGCATTTGTTGTTGTTTAGTCGTTTAGTCGTGTCTGACTCTTCCTGACCCCATGGACCAGAGCACGCCAGGCCCTCCTGTCTTCCACTGCCTCCCGCAGTTTGGTCAAACTCATGCTGGTATCTTCGAGAACACTATCCAACCATCTTGTCCTCTGCCGTCCCCTTCTCCTTGTGCCCTCAATCTTTCCCAACATCAGGGTCTTTTCCAGGGAGTCTTCTCTTCTCATGAGGTAGCCAAAGTATTGGAGTCCCAGCTTCAGGATCTGTCCTTCCAGTGAGCACTCAGGGCTGATTTCCTTAAGAATGGATAGGTTTTATCTTCTTGCAGTCCATGGGACTCTCAAGAGTCTCCTCCAGCACCATAATTCAAAAGCATCAATTCTTCGGTAATCAGCCTTCTTTATGGTCCAGCTCTCGCTTCCATACATCACAGCAATGCCTACAAACAGGAGTGGCTCCCCCATGATGCAGTTGCCAGGATTGAAGGTCTTTGCCTTCTACTTCCCACTAAGTCTCCTCCCCAGCCGGATGTCTCCCAAGCAGCCTTAAACTATATCAGGGAAGGGGCAAGCTCTCTGTGACCTTGGAGACAATGGGGAGGCAAGCTTACTGCAGTAGGAAAGTGTTGGTGCTGACCTTTAAAGCCCTAAATGGCCTTGGCCCAGTATACCTGAAGGAGCATCTCCACCCCCATTGTTCAGCCCAGACACCGAGGTCCAGCACTGAGGGCCTTCTGGCAGTTACCTCACTGTGAGAAGTGAGTTACAGGGAACCAGGCAGAGGGCCTTCTAGGTAGTGGCACCCACCCTGTGGAATGCCCTCCCTTCAGATGTCAAGGAAATAAACAACTATCTGACTTTTAGAAGACATCTGAAGGCAGTCCTGCTTAGGGAAGTATTTAATGTTTAATGTTTTCTAATGTTTTTAATATTATGTTTGGAGCTGCCCAGGGTGGCTGGGGAAACCCAGCCAGATGGGTGGCGTATAGAAAATAAATTATTATTATTATTATTATTATTGGAAAGGCAAGCTACGTGGATGATTCTGCAGCCTCTGGCCCCTCCTCAGCTTCTTGTCCTGAGTCAGCATTGTCTTCTGCATCTGGCTTTTCTCTCTCAGTGAAGCCCGTTGCTTCTTTGGCCTCCAGCCATTCTGCTCTCCCTTCATCCTCTGACCTGTCCTGAGTGCCCCATCGCCACTCCCCAGGCTCTGAGCCTTCCTCCTCTGAGGCTTCCCTAGGGGTTTCCCCAGCTGGTGCCTCCTCTTCATCCAGCCAATCCCTGATACTTGGTAGTTTCTAAGTTTCTATGTTTCTATATTTGCATTTACAAATATTTGCTTACATCTGGTAACCGTATTTTGCAAAGCTACTCAACAGGATGTGTCACTACTGCCACGGCAGTCTCTCTGTGCAATCAGTGAGAGTTGGATGAGGCCAATCCCAGTTAGCATTTTTAAATCACTTTTTAATGTTCAGGAAGCAAGAATAGAGCAAGATTGCTTAATTGCACATCCCTGGCGAAACAAAGAGATAACCATAAATAACTTTGGAGTGGGATGCTTGATGTACTGAAGTGGGATGCCTGTATTTACTTGCATACCTAAATACAGTGGTACCTCGGGTTACATATGCTTCAGGTTACATACGCTTCAGGTTACAGACTCCGCTAAACCAGAAATAGTACCTCGGGTTAAGAACTTTGCTTCAGGATGAGAACTGAAATTGTGCTCCTAAAGATTTTTTTAAAAGAAAAAAGCACTGGATCTACAAAGAACACCATGTTCTACTTTCATGTGCTATGTCAAGACAAACATGGTTGGCATCACAAAACAATGTGCATAGCCCTGGACCCTTCCTCAGTTTTCACTATCTGGACTATATTTACTTTCAACAAAGTTGTCTTCATTGGTATTCAGTTATCCCTTCTTTAAAAAAACCCCACACATTTGCAAAGTATATTACTGTTAACTTATTTCAGCTGAACATGATGGAGGTTTACTGGCCAAGAATTCTGAGAAAGGAGTTTACAGATACAGTGGTACCTTGGTTTGCAACCGCTTTGGATTACAACTGTTTTGGATTACAACCACATCAAACCCGGAAGTGCGTGTCCCTTTTTTGGGATTAAAGAAAGGTAAAGGGACCCCTGACCATTAGGTCCAGTCGTGGCCGACTTTGGGGTTGCGGCGCTCATCTCGCTTTATTGGCCGAGGGAGCCGGCGTACAGCTTCCGGGTCATGTGGCCAGCATGACTAAGCTGCTTCTGGCGAACCAGAGCAGTTTATCTTCCTGTCAGAGTGGTACCTATTTATCTACTTGCACTTTGACGTCCTTTCGAACTGCTAGGTTGGCAGGAGCAGGGACCGAGCAACGGGAGCTCACCCCGTCGCAGGGATTCGAACCGCGACCTTCTGATCAGCAAGTCCTAGGCTCTGTGGTTTAACCCACAGCACCACCCAAGTCCCTTTTTTTTGGATTACAACCCCCCTTTTTGGGATTACAACCAATTTTTTGGAGGGGGAGGCCCCATTGGCGAAAGCGCACCTTGGGTTACAACCTGTTTTGGTTTACAACCAGACCTCTGGAACGGATTAAGGTTATAAACCAAGGTACCACTGTATCTGCATGAATGAGAGGGGTTGGGACTGTCTTCTTTTTATCATAAGAACATGCTCCCCAAACTCAAAACATAGTGTAGCATTCCAGTGTAATAGATGTGGTGAGAGAAACCTGTTGGAGATGTGAGAGAAATGTCAGATTTCTTAAGGATTCTACCTGAAAAGAAAATAGGTATTAAAGGAAATAGAAATGCTATCTTTTGATTCGGTAGTGTCAGAGTTGCCTCAGATCCCAGCTCACAAAGGACCCACGCCAGTGTCTCTTTATATACAAAAGCCTTTATTGGAGTTCATTGCTGATGTTACATCCGTGGCGCGCAACTCTACGTCTGTCACCCTAGACCGCCGAAGCTCCATCTGACTCCTCCCCTCCTCGGCACCAGTTTAACAGCCGAGCTTTGCCCCACCTTTTCCGTTTCTCCCTTTGCTCCTTTCTCCTCTGGGTCCTCCTGCCCTCTGGGGTTCCAACCCTCCTGGACTCTTCGGAAGCGGATTCCTCCGACTCCTCCCCCTGTCTCCGGCGGGCTTTGGGACCCGGCTCCCAATCCGGATTCTCTGCTGGCTCGCGTGCCTGCACATTTGAACTTGGCGTGCGCGCCCAGCCGGTCACCTTCCTCCTAACGGCCACACTGCTTCTGTCACTGCTCTCCCCCTCGGGGGGGGGGGCTAGCCGCAGCTGACCTCCGCTCCGCTCCCCCACTCTCCGACGGAGGCGTGGTCAGTTCCGATCTGCGGGTTTCTCCTTCCTCCTCCCTCCGCTCGGCCGGAGAAGCTGGCCCAGACCTCCAACTGCCACTTTGAGACTCACCGCTGGCCCCCCTTGCCCTAAACCTGGGCGCCTCTTTCTGGGAATCTTCTGATTCACTGGAGAAGTTCATTGAATCTCTCGGGTCACTGTCATACCCTCCTAAGCTCCCCTCAGATTCACTCTCCAATTCCTCTTCCCCCTGTGGCTCTCCCCCTGAGCCCCTGACAGGTAGCCTTAGATTACATTTTAGATTACCTTTCTCCAACTCACTCATATGGCAGTGCAGTAATAATAATAAAAACTATTCCAGAGACACCTGTTAAAATTGTGCTCTGCCTCTTTGAAGGCAGTTCTTATGGCTGAGGGGATGAGCTCTGACTCTTGATGGCTCTGGTTCAGTTCTTACCTCTACTATGAAGTCAAGACAGTGACTCTCTTAGACTTTTCCCCACCATATTGGCAATACTGAGATAATACTGATCTACCTTACAGGTTTTTTTAGTAAGAATTACTGAGAAGTTTTGTGGAACACTGTTAAGCACTCAAATAATATTATGCAAATGCTGAGTATTAGATGCTCCAGTCTAGGACAAACCACCACTGGTCTGCTTCTAGTGATCCTTGTATGCCAAAGATGTTTATTAGATCATGTCAGTGCATCACTTGGCAAGGAAAACTGACACTTTTAACAGTAGCAACATGTAGCACTAAACTCACAGAATCTGAGTTGTAACTAATGCTAGTCCTGCTCAGAGTTGACCCATTGAATTGAATTAACATGACTAGCTTAGGTCTATTAATTTTGGGTTTACTTTGAATCTGACTTTCTAAGAGGAAACCCAGCCCTCTGTGTGCAAGCTATTCCATGTCTTCATCTATTAAATGGATCATATTGCATGGTTTTATTCATTTATTGTCACCATTTTTATCAGACTCTTTTCCAAAAGCCATGGACTATCCTATTAAGGAAGGTAACAGGAAAGCAATGTAATGTAGTAAAATAGTACAGAATAACAATATAGAATTGTAAGTACCACACTTTTCTGTCTATAAGATGCACCCATGTATAAGATGCCCTATTTTGGGGGACTCAAATTTCAGAAAATGGGGAGAGATGGCACAGAGTTGTTGAGCTATTTTTAGGGGGGATTGCCAAAAATCACACACCCACACGTGCCATTAAACAACCTCCCATCTGTCCCCTCGCCAGCAGAAGCTGCCGATTGTCTGCCCTATTGCCGCAGTGTCGGCCAATCACCACCACCCATTGACGCAGCAACCGCCAACCGCCGCAGCAGCAACCAATCAAACGTCAGCCCAATTCACTACCCGTGTATAAGACGACCCCCATTTTTAAGCATTCTTTTTCAAGAAAAAAACCTAGCCTTATACATGGAAAAGTACGGTAAGTAGTAAAAACAACAACAATGTAATAATTGAAATATGTATGATTTAGATATGAAAATTATTTCACATTGGTCATTGGAAGTATCCTGCACCGTAAAAGGCACATTCTCATATGCCAGAGGTGGAGAAACTTTTCTGCACAGTGGGCCAGAGCATTATCTCTCCAGCTCCTGAGAGGCCAAATTTGACATATCTGTAGGATTTCCCACCTTTCAATCTCCTCATGTCATAAGTGATGTCAGGTAAGGTGGAACTTGGAAGTCTTGATTAGCAGGCTGCTTTATGCTTATGGTCTATGGCGTATGGTCTGTGGTGATCATGGTCTGTGGCAGCCGTCTGCAACCCAATGCTCTCCAGCTGTTTTGGCTTCCAGCTTCCATGTGCTTGCTGCGGCTGATGGGAGTTGTAGTCCAAAACAGTTGGAGGATAGCAGGTCTAAAGGCTTTCATGTTGTCTGACTCCCGGAGACAGAGTTCTCTGTTTATAATTGGCAGACGTACAAGGGAAAAAATATAGAGGCTCTAGATAGCACAGTGTCACTTGGTTAGTTTATATAGGGGATTTCAGGTCTGAGAATTAAGATGAGAGCAAAGATCAATTCATTAAAGACATCTCTCTCACAATATCACAAAATCAAATAAGCCAGCTTTCACCTTGCTTATTAAAATATTAGATACTGTTAGCCAGTGTCAAGTGTATCGTCAGTCAATGTTCAGATGACGGAAGGTGAAATAACCTTTAACTTAGTTCAAATATCCTTCTTTAGCAGAATCTTTCTTGCCGAGCTCAGGAAACAAAAGTCAAACAACAAAAAGGGAGCAGATTCATGAGCAAGGAGCCTGGATAATGCTTTCGGCCGACCAGCACCTTTTGATATTAACTGAAGAATGCAGAAAGAGAATTATTCCTAGTCTTTCCAGTAGCTCAAGAATGAGAGACTCCCTTTTTACGTCTTTCCTCAAATATACTTTTCATCAGTGCATGACCTAAAGGAAGCATTTTGCGTACCTTCTAACATTTCACAGATGAAAACAGGAAGACTCATGCATGTTGTAACACATTTATTCTCTCACAAAAAAGTCATTACCTGAGCGTCCTTCTCCAGTTACATGTTGCTGTGAATATTCTTCTTCACCTAATCTTCAGCAGCTCATTCTGCATTTCCCCACCAAAACATTTATTTTTAAGTGTTTACTCGCCTTAGGTGTGTTTGTGTTAGTGTGCGTTAAAGTCTGGTATATGTATTTGAAATAACTTAAGAGCATTTTGCCTCACAATATGTCTAGTTGTACTTATAGAATAATTATATTTAAAACCCATTAAGCAACATTTAATATCTGGCTAGACATTTGGAGGGGTTGAAGAGAGCACTCTATTAGACATATATGAGTGTACACTCTATTAGACATATATGAGTGTACACACATTTTTCAAATCCCCCCATCACAAGGGACAAAATAGATAACATGATTCACCAGGGACAATTGCCATATATTAAAAAGCACTCAATCTAGGAAATAAAGACTGTTAGATACTATGCTTTTGGTGGTAGGAGGTAACATTTTAATGAAACTTTAGTTTTGCATTTTAAATTTTTTTAGCTTGAGTTTATCATTGTTTTCTACAGGAATAACTGCGTCACTTCTCAAGTTATTATTTTATGTGGTTTTTTATATAAATATCTTTTTTTAAAAAAGACTATGAGAACAGCTTATAAATCACTGGGGCACCCCCCCCCAAAAAAAACAGCCCCTGCCCTCAGACTCAGTCTATAAATGCAGGATGGGGGGGAGGACTGGAAGTGAGGGGAAAATAAGCGAATTCAGGTTCAAGTCCTTAGTTACAAGTTGCTATAACGACCACCAAGGATGGAAAAGTTCAAGGAGAGGAGGCAGAAAATGCTGCTAGTATCTCAACTGTTTGTATAGTATGGGTTGTGTGATACTTTAATATCATCACTTGCTGGCTGCTTACTTGCCTACAGCTACCTACCTGTTCATGAAGCTACTGACTGGAAGAGAGTAAGACTCATCCCATGTCTTACCTGCATTTAAGAAGCTTTGTCTTATTTGCAGAATTGACATTCTCCAAAATAGGATAGGCACTGAGTGGCAGCGCCGTCTTTACCCAGGGATGCAAGGTGTGTGGGGCACCCGGGTACCAAATTCTGGGGGACACCAGGCACCCACCGCTGAAGCCGCTTAAGCTCTTAACTATCTACCTGTTATGAAATAATAAATCATTTTGATCGAGCTAGAAAAACAAAATACATGCATATATACAGGCATTACCAAAATGTATACCTACTGTTTCACTGAAGGACTTTCAACTTTGTGCGCTCATTTACCAAAGACGCGCTGCGCAAGCGGCGGCGCTTGTCATTCACAATGGCGGCGCTTGTCAGACTTAATGATGGTGCTTGTCATTCTCAACGGCGCTGTGCACGCGAAATTAACTAAATTTTGGGGCACTGGGCAGATCTTTGCACCCTGGTGGCGCTTATGCTAAAGACGGCCCTGCTGAGTAGGCATGGGGATGGCCAATGTATTCATTCTTCTTTTGAATGAGAGTCACAAAGGCCATAATGGACAACCTTCCTCTTTCAGACAGGCAGTTTCAGCAAAACGTCACAGTGGCCAGTCTCTCTCTCCATTTTTTAGCCAGCAGCACCAGTTGGAGATCAATATTTGGCAATGGAATAGAAATTTAGATCTCCATTCTAAAAAAGAACATATCTGTCAAACATCAGAGGAACCAATCCCCCATGGTTGTCAATGTTGTTTAGTCGTTTAGTCATGTCCGACTCTTCGTGACCCCATGGACCAGAGCACGCGAGGCACTCCTGTCTTCCACTGCCTCCCGCAGTTTGGCCAAACTCATGCTGGTAGCTTCAAGATCACTGTCCAACCATCTCAACCTCTGTCGTCCCCTTCTCCTTGTGCCCTCCATCTTTCCCAACATCAGGGTCTTTTCCAGGGAGTCTTCTCTTCTCATGAGGTGGCCAAAGTATTGGAGCCTCAGCTTCCGGATCTGTCCTTCCAGTGAGCACTCAGGGCTGATTTCCTTAAGAATGGATAGGTTTGATCTTCTTTCAGTCCATGGGACTCTCAAGAGTCTCCTCCGGGAATGGATAAGACAAGGAAAGTTCTTACCAATGTTGTTTATTCAATATTCACAGAGAGGCTTAGAAATACAGCCTCTTGGAGTAATGGTGTTGCTCCGAATAAATCTACACCCCCTTCTCTCCCACTTCCTCATTTGTCCTCTATTCATCTGCCTCTGAGCTCTTTGCTCTCCTACTTTTAAGGCTCGCCGGGATCTGGGAGAAGGGGGGTCTGGAATGCTTTCTAGTGATAACGTGTCAGCCAAATGCTCCGGCTCTGCCTCCTCATCCTTCTTTTCTCCCATTATTTCCCAACTTTCCCCCTCATCTTCCTCTGAGCTGTGTCCTCCTGCAAACCACTGTTGTAAATCTATACTGTCTTCCTCTTCTCTGGAAGGTTCAGGCTGGGGAGGCAGTCTCGACCATTCCTCCTCTGTCCAGTCCCTGACAATAACGTAGGAAGAGACTGTTGGATCAGGCTAATGGTTCATCTACTCCAGCATCCTGTTCTCACAATAGCCAACCAGATGCATCTGGGAAACCCACAAGCAGAACCTGAGCACAATAATCTTCTCCCCTCCTGTGGTTTCCAGCAACTGATATTTAGAAGCATATGCCTCCAACAATGGAGGAGCAACATCTCTGTCAGTGTTGGTTGCCACTGGATGGGTAGAAGTTCTGCCGGCAGGATCCCAGCATTAGAAATTTGCCAGGCGTCAGGCTCATTTTGTACCTGGCTATCAACCATTTACGACCAAGTGAAGATTCCTGGGCACCAGAATGGCACCTGACGTCTCCACCATCTGGAGGTGCATGCCTGGGGATTGTTGGATCTTGACTGTTTTTGCACACTAGCAATGCATCCTGTAGAATACTATTCATGATATTTTGTCTGCACAATCTGAATGAATTTCAGAAACCAAAGAGCTGCATTGAAAAATATGACTTTAGAGTAAGGTTACCAGATTTTTCCAAAGAAGATTTTTTTTTTAAAAAGTGTTACTCTGTCACTTACTTACTCTGCCACATGGCCTTCCTCTGGGCCCCGGCCTGCTCTCTTGGAAGCACTAGCCGCCATGGAGTAGGCTTGGGTCGGGCCTGGGCTCGGCCACATGTCTTTGCCCTCCCGGTGCTCTTCTACCTCTCCTCCTCAGCGGCGGCAGGGGCGGTGCAAGGGCGTGGCTCCCCTCTTTTTTCTCCTTCCTCTTTCTCTCTCTTCCTTCTCCTCCTTCTCCCTGTGTCGGCTCTGGGGTTTTCCTGGCCCCCGAGCGCTGCTGGGCAGTCGGCTGGATGGCCAGGCGCTCTCGTTCCTGGCTCGATTTGGGTCATGGGGGGGTGTCAGCGGTTCTCCCAGTTGACACACCGGGCGTCCCCAGTTCCCTCTCAACAGTGGCGGTGGCAGCGGCAGTCTCATCAACCCAGAGCCAGCCTGGTAGCACAGTTGGCTCTGGCTGGCTTCAGGAGCTGCCCACTGCCATGGCGCCCGCCATTTTGCCTCGCTGGAAGTCCCCATATGATGTGTCTTGTGCCGTTGAACCAATCACGCAACATTCATTCCCTACTTATAAATCCACAACACTTAAAATATAAATCCGGGGACATTAAATGAAATCCAGGGACATTCCAGGGACGGATTTTGTCCGGGGACAGATTTGTAAATCTGGGGACTGTCCCCGGGAAATGGGAACTTCTGGTAACCATACTTTAGAGCCATCTGGCCCACTTCACCATCTGAGGCGAAACAGGTAGGTTCACTCCATCCCCTGCCAAAGCCTTGTTTACTGGGATCACAACCTGGCAGTGGCAGCTTCTGAGAAGCTGCTACCATGTGGCAGCAGTGGCAGGCAGGACACTGGCAAGGGGTGCTCCCTGTGAGATTCTGCTACCCAAGGCAGCTGCTTCAGCCCTGTCCAGCACTCTTATCACACCCCACCACTGCCTGGTAAGAGTGGGGATTGTCCTGCCAAAATTCTATGCCAAAATCAGGACTTTGGTTTCAGAGAAGAAATGATGAGATTTAAGTAGCTGCTTTTTCCATTGAGCATAAGCTAAGAAACAAAAACAAAACAACTGCTGCCTTGAAGGAAATTCTTCATATGGTTTTTTCCATCAAAGAAACTCAAACAGACAGAATATGTCCATATTGGTTTTCTCCATCCCATCTTTACAATAAGCACTCATCCCCCTTATTTTTCACTGATATCATCCAGTAAAACAGAACCCCTTGATTTTAACTGCTGCAGAAGGTTGATTTCTGGTGCTATTCAGCAGACAAGGTTTATCTTGAAGCCTGACAAGATGCTAATCACACTTGGAGTGTTGATAAGCTCAAGAGAAGAAGAAAAACAAGAAAAGGGAACCCACAATAAGTGTTTCTGGAGGAAGCAGAACTTAATGAGAAGTTACTGACAAGGCTTAAAGGTGATACTTGTCAAATTTGTCTCTTGAGGCATGCCTTCAGTATTCTGCAGAGGCAGGAACACCCACAACAAAAATCTTCAGCAAAGAAGTGATATAAATCAATTCATTCAAAAAGAAGAGAAGAAAAAAAGGATTTCACTAAACCCTAGAATATCATTGTCTGCCACAAAATCAATCTGGGTTGCACAGCAAACATATGTGATGGAAGTTGCAGTTGAAGCTGTACTTTTTTCAACGATCAGAAGATCCACTAAGGAGAGACACTCTTTTAAAAGCCCCTATCTAAAACATTTTCCTGTATGCTCAACATCTGTTCGTCATCAGAGGTGGCACAGAGGTGAAGAACCTTACAAATGCACTGTGTGGGAGTGGATGCTTTTGAAACTCTGTACTTACCATTCATCAGATAATTCACACGGATGGGGGAGGGGACGCTTTCTAGCTGAAGTGATGTTGGAAAAGCATCTGGACTCAAATCACACTTGGTGGAGCATCAGCGAGTCCAAAGCATGTAGGAAGTGGTCCTTCAGCATAGCATCCTACCTGCGAAGTTCTCTTTATAGATATCCACCGAGAAATATGAAACCTAGGATGAACGGCCTGGAAGTGAATTTCAAGAAATAGTTTTGTAACTGCTCAAAGCTTATAAATGGAGAGATGGGAAAGGAAGATCTAAGAATCCCAAGGACAACTGACTGGTTCGGTCAGAGCTGGCCAAGAGTCCATGGTGCCCAACATTCTATTTCCAACAATGGGCAGCCCTAAAGAACTCTCAGAAATGGACAGGTTCTTCTGGAAGTTCCAAATATACCGTACTTCCAACTGCACAGAAACTTAGAACAGGGCTTTGAGTGTAGCTGTCCCTGTTCTGTGAAGATACAACATTCTGATCAAGCTATGGCAGGCACTCACTGGCAACTGAGAACATTCCCCCCACAATGAGTTTCTCCGCCCCCATTGTTCAGCCTGGACACTGAGGTCCAGTGCTGAGGGCCTTCTGGCAGTTCCCTCACTGAGAGAAGTGAGGTTACAGGGAACCAGGCAAAGGGCCTTCTTGGTAGTGGCACCCGCTCTGTGGCACCCGCTCTGTGGAAACGCCGTCCCATCAGATGTCAAGGAAATAAACAACTATCTGACTTTTAGAAGACATCTGAAGGCAGTCCTGTTTAGGGAAGTTTTTAATGTTTGATGTTTTATCATGTTTTTAACATACTGTTGGGAGCTGGCTGGGAAACCCGTATAGTTAAAGCTATGGTTTTCCCAGTATAGTTAAAGCTATGGTTTTCCCAGTAGTGATGTATGGAAGTGAGAGCTGGACCATAAAGAAGGCTGATCGCCGAAGAATTGATGCTTTTGAATTATGGTGCTGGAGGAGACTCTCGAGAGTCCCATGGACTGCAAGAAGATCAAACCTATCCATTCTGAAGGAAATCAGCCCTGAGTGCTCACTGGAAGGACAGATCCTGAAGGTGAGGCTCCAATACTTTGGCCACCTCATGAGAAGAGAAGACTCCCTGGAAAAGACCCTGATGTTGGGAAAGATGGAGGGCACAGGGAGAAGGGGACGACAGAGGACGAGATGGTTGGACAGTGTTCTCGAAGCTACCAGAATGAGTTTGACCAAATTGCAGGAGGCAGTGGAAGGCAGGAGTGCCTGGCGTGCTCTGGTCCATGGGGTCATGAGGAGTCAGACACGACTAAACGACCAAACGGCTAAATGACTAAACAACAACAATAAGGATGACTGGACCATGAGTTTGTATTTTGCATTGTTCTTGTTTTAAACATATCTGATGTTTCTGCGTGTTTGAGTGTGTCTGTCTTTTTTTTTTATTGTGCATGAGAAGATTGCGTAGACGATGATGATAATATGATGAGAATAGATAACAGTCAAGGCACCAAGTGACCATCCTTGAAAAGAAGGTTCAATTATTACTTGCCAGACCAAAAATGTCCTCTCCTCCAATAGGAGGGCACTCAGAGGCCAACATCTCTATATGACCTTTTTATACAGAAGCAGGTTGCTATGGAAGCAGCTATTCCTTCAGGACTTGGGTCACAAACTGTGAAGGACATTATAGGTAATTGCCAGCACCATGAATTGAGCTTGGAAATGGATCAGGAACCTGTAAAGCTCATCCATTGGTCAAAACTGTATTTATAGCCGAGATGCGTGTACAGCATTCTGTACAAAATTTGGAAATTGCAAATGAAACAAGGAAAGATTCTTCATGCACAATTCTGACAAGGTGGTGTTTAGAATCGTAGAATTGGAAGGAACCACGAGGGTCATCTAATCTAACCCTCTGCAATTCAGGAATATTTTGTCCAACATGGGGTTCGAACCCAAGGCCCTGAGATCAGGAGTCTCAGGTTCTACCAACTGAGCTACGTAAGATGATATTTTAGAAAAAAAGAACAGAATTATTCAGAATTCAAAAATTCAGGTAATGATTTGGATGAGAATTCCAGAAGTATCCCTAAGCCAAGCTTAAATCGACTTCATCCCTTGCTAGCTTTTTCTAACCCCCACCCCCTGTGCAGTCTTCCTAACCATCTTAGACTGTAAACTATTTGGGGGCAGATATCTGTATTATAGTGGTTTCATTTACAGAATTCTATAGTGCCATGTATATTTATAAATAATAAAAACATAAAAATAACTGAGATGGTGTATGGTTTTCATTGAGTGGTGCTTTCAGAACACACACACACACACACAAATTCTGAGGTGATGTGTAGTCCCTTGAGTTATCTCTCCTCAGAACATTTGAATCAGCCGTGAAGTAGTCTAGTATTGGTGCTCAAAAAACAGAGGGGTTTATGAAACAACACCTCCCTTAGAAATGTATATAATTTGGCCACAAGCCCTAAAAGCAATTTTAATAAATGGAACTTCACAAAGAAGCAATTTATTTCTTTGAGCCTGGACAGCTTTCAAAGCATCTCTGAAAATGAAATTCTGAAGCTTGCGTATGCATTCTAAGCAAGGATTTTTATTTTCCAGAGAGATTGGGTGGGGGGAAGAAACCCAGATTTGCATTTGGCTTGCAAACATCTACAAGATGTACAGTTACTCTGGCGGGGGGGGGGGGGGGAGTCAGCCATTTTCCCACTATGTAAAATGCTTGAAGCAAATATCCATTTTTAACTTTCTTTATCTGTATATAACAGCTACATGTAATCATTAGGGATGGATGGAGCAGAATGCACCTGTTTCCTGTCAGTTTCACCTTCCCTCAGTCACAGGACCCTTCTATTCTGGTTTTTTTTTTTTTTGCAATTAAAAACCCACAAAAATGTGCATTTATGCACAACCTTTCCCTAAAACAACATGTTGTATGCTTTTCAAGGCATTTCCCCTAAAATATGCTTTTCGTATGAATATTTTCAATAAAATATTCAAGTCTGTGTGCATTTTTAAAACTGAAAACACATTGCAAAATTCTGAGAAGCGCATAATCTGCTTGTCAGTTATTAATTTCATGGTTGCCGTATCAGCCATCAAATGCTTGGGTAAACAGGAATGCATATATATTACTCCTGGAAGTCTATAATGGAAGAAACAGACACACCTCACCTGGGATGGCATTCCACAAATGAAGAACCACCTCTATAAAAGCAGTTACCATGGGTCAGTGCAAACTTCTTAAAATCAAGGGGTGTACAGATCAGCAAGTGGATGGTCCTGGTTGTGGGGAGGCCCCTAGGCCGGTTCCCCCTCCCCTGGCGTGGGCGGAGTAATGCCATCATGCCAAGGTGGCACCGCGATCACCCTGGCTTCTTGGCCAATCGCTTTTATGTGGGGTGATCATGTTGGTGTTGTTTAGTCGTTTAGTCGTGTCCGACTCTTCATGACCCCATGGACCAGAGCATGCCAGGCACTCCTGTCTTCCACTGCCTCCCGCAGTTTGGCCAAACTCATGCTGGTAGCTTCAAGATCACTGTCCAACCATCTCAACCTCTGTCGTCCCCTTCTCCTTGTGCCCTCCATCTTTCCCAACATCAGGGTCTTTTCCAGGGAGTCTTCTCTTCTCATGAGGTGGCCAAAGTATTGGAGCCTCAGCTTCAGGATCTGTCCTTCCAGTGAGCACTCAGGGCTGATTTCCTTCAGAATGGATAGGTTTGACCTTCTTGCAGTCCATGGGACTCTCAAGAGTCTCCTCCAGCACCATAATTCAAAAGCATCAATTCTTCGGCGATCAGCCTTCTTTATGGTCCAGCTGTCACTTCCATATATCACTACTGGGGTGATCATGGGGGGATATAAAAGTGGCAGCGTGACACGTGGCAGGCACCTGCTTTGCCCTGCCAAACACCTGCTCACCTGCCCTTTATTTTAGATGTCCGCTAGCCTTGCTTTGGACTTCGGTTGGTCACCTGTCTTGGGATGGGGGCCAAGTAGGAATTTTTCCATTTGGGAGATTGGCACTGGCTACTTGGTTTTCGCCTACCTCTTAGCAATCGTCACAACTTTCTAAGGTTTGGCAGTTAGGCATTGGCTCATTGATTTGTGGGGAAGGGGAGGTCAGCCATCGCCTGCCCCTCCATTGACCAAGGGTATTCCTTGGTTGAAGGAACCCAGGGCCTGGATCCTGTCTGAAGTCTGCTTGAGGGGCTAGGGCCATGCCAGGCCTCTGGGCCACCGAGGAGAACTGCAGGTGGGTTCCCCCGATGTGGCTTCCTCTTTGGGTGGTTTACCCTTACTGACTTCCTGCAAAGGGCGCATATAGTCCTTTGCCAATGCCTAAGCCAATACCATTCACATTTCTGTAATCAATTAAGTTGTGGCTTAAAATTTTGCCCAATAACCTTAAAACAAAATTCTGTGTCAGTGTGAATTTGGCTGGTTTGGGGGCCTTGCCACACAATAAACTAAAAACAGATTAAAACACATATCAATTATATCCACATCTGGGAAATTGTTTGCCTAAACAAGTGTTTTTAGGAGGTACTAAAGAGAGTAAACTGCGGGAAACTGCAGGAGGCAGCGGAAGACTGGAGTGCCTGGCGTGCTCTGGTCCATGGGGTCACAAAGAGTCGGACACGACTAAATGACTAAACAACAACAACAAAGAGAGTACAATTGAGGCGCCCGCCCGATGTCAATAGGGAGGGCGTTCCAAAAGTGCTGTTACACTTAAAGATTGATTTCTTACAAATGCAGAACAGTTATTATGTGGTACCTATAAGTGCCACTTCTGCAGATCAAAGTAGTCAAGTGGACATTTAAGGGGTAAGGTGATCTTGCAGATAAACTGGTCCCAAGCTGTTAAGGGCTTTATATACTAATAGTGATAGTCATGTGGATGGCGCTGTGGTCTAAAGCACTGAGCCTCTTGGCCTTGCCTATCGGCAGGTTGGCAGTTTGAATCCCTGCGATGGGGTGAGCTCCCGTTGCTCAGTCCCAGCTCCTGCCAACCTAGCAGTTCAGAAGCACGCCGGTGCAAGTAGATAAATAGGTACCACTGTGGTGGGGAAGATAAACAGCATTTCTGTGTGCTCTGGTTTTCATCACGGTGTACTGTTGCACCAGAAACATTTCGGTCATGCTGGCCACATGACCCGGAAAGCTGTCTGCAGACGAACGCCGGCTCCCTCGGCCTGAAAGCAAGATGAGCGCCGCAACCCCATAGTCATCTTTGACTGGACTTAACCATCCAGGGGTCCTTTACGTTTTTTTGCCATACTAATAGTAGCACTTGAATTTATCTTGCTAGCAAATCAACAAACAGGTCTCTGAGCACAGGTGTCATATGCTGACAAGGCCTCACTCTGGTCAGCAATCATGCTGCACCATTCTGCACTAACTGCAGCTTCTGGCTCAAATGCAAGGAAACCCCCACACCTTACGCATTAATTCTATATGTGGCAAACATTCCACCTGTCCCTGTTTACTAAGGGCAGCCCCTGATTTCTGTCTCTTTGGGGGAGGCTTTTTAAAAGCAATTGCTAATGTGAACACATTTGCATCTGTCCCAAAACTGACTTTTGAGACAGTGAATGTAAACGAATTGATTAATGCACATTTAATTAACAATGACTAGATGTGCCTGAGTTGCAATTATACTATAATTACTTGTAGATACGTTTTAAGATTAAACATTCTGATTAAATGTTCTTGACTTTTGAAAATGTTATATTCAGTTTGCCTAATACACCTCCTTCTGATGCTTACATGCTGCTGCAGTGTGATTTATTGTGGCATACAGCTTGGAAAAAATGTGGCATCACACATATTGGGTCAGGCTTTCAGAGTTAGGATGAGGGTACTCTAAACCTCCCAATCTGTGAATTAATGGAGGGTATGAGATTGGGACAAACAAAACCATTATCTCTCCTACTTTCACAAGAGGAGTCCAACATCATCTGACTGAGAAATAGGGTGGTGCCCTTGTCATTGTTCCCAAAAGTGGCAATGCCCATGGGAAAGGTCCATTTGGTGTCCCCTATGTGGGGCTACCCATCCAAACCACCATCTGCAAGAGGTCCAGGAGATACCTCCTAACACCCAGACATGACTGTCAAGGTCAGGAACTTGTGGAAGCTATCAGAGCCTTGGTGGGGAAGGATCTCCACACCCATTTCAGGGTTAGATGCTACAGCTCCTAGTGTGGTCCTCACTGTTTCCTGGAGGAAAACTCATGTGAGATGGACAGGCTGGATTCTAAAGACTCTCCCTTGAGGGTCTCTCAGCTGTCTCATCTGTTGTCTCTTCTGCCTGACCTGGAGTCCATGATGTGTCCATGAAGTTACCAAATGGCACAGGACCCCTCATCTGTTGCAGTTCCTGGAAAAGCATCAATGTGAGGAGCAGGAACTAGATGTTAACAGAGTATTCATTCTTTCTCCTCAGTGACTCTCAGTTGCTGTTCTGCTAGATCAGGACCCGTTAGTTTAGCTACCCAGTCATTGCACTCATCAGACAAAGGCGATAAGAAGAGGGGAGGCAGCTAGGTGGAAACGAAACAGTCTTACCTTGCTCTGATAGTCCTGCTCTCTTGCCAAGGAGACAGAGTTCAAGGCAACCAGATCAACCTCCACCAGATAGACCTCTCCTACCGAGGGATGCAGGTGGAGCTGTGGGTTAAACCACAGAGCCTAGGACTTGCCGATCAGAAGGTCGGTGGTTCGAATCCCCGCGACGGGGTGAGCTCCCGTTGCTCGGTCCCTGCTCCTGCCAACCTAGCAGTTCGAAATCACGTCAAAGTGCAAGTAGATAAATAGGTACCGCTCCGGCGGGAAGGTAAACGGCTCTTCTGTGCGCTGCTCTGGTTCACCAGAAGCGGCTTAGTCATGCTGGCAACATGACCCGGAAGCTGTACGCCGGCTCTCTCGGCCAATAAAGCGAGATGAGCGCCACAACCCCAGAGTCGGTCACGACTGGACCTAATGGTCAGGGGTCCCTTTACCTTTACCTTACCACTACTTCTTATAAGGCAGGAATGAGGAAAATTTGGCCCTCCAGATGTTGCTCAGTGACAGCCCCATCACCCCATACCATTCACCATGCTTGCCAGGGCTGGTGGGAACTGTAGTTCATCAACATCTGGAGGGCAACAGCTTCTTCACACCTGTGATAAAGCCTCCAAGGCAGGGGATGGGGCAGAGTAGGTGAGGAAACTCAGTCTTTTGAGGATGCTCCCATGTGTTAGTTTTAAGAAACTGTGGGGTTCTTAGTTGGATTCCCAACCACAGACTCACACAACTCTTCTGGAACTCACCGACAAAGCAAAATCTCTTCACTTTTGCTATCCAGTGAATGATTTCATGCTTCTGTGTTGCAAATTGAGTGCAACACAGTCTCCTATTAAAATATAATAGGTGCACAATTATTAAAATTAATGATGTTATCAGTGTCCTTGCAAATGTTCTCATTACTTTAAATAAGGAAAGGTGGAGGGGGGTGGATATGCCTGCACATCTGCTCAACACATTTTTCAGTGTTCCGTTTTCTTTGCTAGCAGCTGGCATACCTAGACTAATTCACCCAAGGAACAAGATTACTTTGAATTTAAAGTAACCCTTTCGAGCAACCAATCTCTCCCTAGGGTATTGCCAACCAAGTGGCTTTGCCCTTGAGTTGTAAGGGCTGAGATGATGATGATGATTTTCATTATTATTTTCAGTTAACACATCCACAGAAGCAAAAGGACATATATTTATGTTCAAATGTGTTCTTGACAGAGGTTTCTTCCAGTCATAACAAAAAATAAGACGTAAGAGTCAATGCATTTTCCAAGCAGTCTGGCATACTTATTGACAGACGAGCTATCTATTGCAATGAAGGCAGCTAATTGAAACTACAGTAGTTTGGGAATTCAGATTAAAAGAGAAAAGGAAGCGGAAATTGCTGCAGTTTGCATGTTTGTTTGTGGTGAGGAACGGAAACCAAGTTAAGCGAATATGATCGGTTGCTATTCACATCACTGTGGTTGTTTTTGCAGCCTGCAAATGATCCATAATTAATGATGGGTTGTTTGTTTGTTTTTACTTTTCTTGTTTTGACCTTTACGTGGAAATGAATGTAAGTTACGTAAGTTACATTAAATAGGCGACAGTGATCTGAGTATTTGAGGAAACAGATGCAGCAGAATGGGAGCAGAATTGTGATGCATACAGGTTAGAATGCAAAGTACTGTCTTCTTACACCCCTAACTGCAGTCACAGTATAATCATGGCTTTCTAGTCACATTGGTTTAATTATTAAATCTGGAGAGCATCATTGCATCGTAGTATGACTCTCACATTGCAACCTGTATGAGTGAAAGATGGCTGCTCCTGCCCATTCTTCCATAGTTCTTTCATCTGATCCCTTACTCCATTTGCAGAAACAAGCTTGGGGGGTCACATAATTCCATAGCCTCCACCATTTCTCCAATGAAAATAGGGATGTTCTAAGGAAAAACATGTCCATGGAGGCACTGGTCATTCTGTGTCCAGGGCAGCTGTCTACCAGCTCCATCTGGTATGCCTGCTGAGACCCTACCTGCCCGCAGAGTGTCTCACCAGAGTGGTTCAGGCTCTGCTTGGACTACTGCAATGTGCTCTACAAGGGGCTATCTTTGAAGGTGACCCAGAAACTACAACTAATCCAGAACACAGCAGCTAGACTGGTGACAGGGAGTGGCCTCTGAGACCATATAACACTGGTCCTGAAAGACCTACATTGGCTCCCAGTATGTTTCAGAGCACAATTCAAAGTGTTGGTGTTGACCTTTAAAGCCCTAAATGGCCTCGGCCCAATATACCTGAAGGAGTGTCTCCACTCCCATCATTGATCCCAGACACTGAGGTCCAGTTCTGAGGGCCTTCTGGTGGTTCCCTCACTGCAAGAAGCGAAATTACAGGGAGCCAGGCAGAGGGTCTTCTTGGTGGTGGTGCCCACCCTGTGGAATGCCATCCCATCATATGTCAAAGAAATAAACAACTATCTGAAACAACTATCTGAAGACATCTGAAGGCAGCCCTGTTTAAGGAAGTTTTTAATGTTTGATGTTTTATCATGTTTTTAATATTCTGTTGGGAGCCACCCAGAGTGGCTGGAGAAACCCAGCCAGATGGGCAGGGTATAACTAACTAACTAACTAACTAACTAACTAACTAACTAACTATTATTCAGAAACTGGGATGGCTTCCCTAATTCTGGGGCTGTCCCTGGAAAATAGGAAGACTCAGAGGGTCTGTAGTTGCACACACAGGGGCTTCCCCAGAATCTTCAACCTCAAATTGTCAGGAAAGTCTTTCTGAGTACCACTATCAGTATGAAGCCCTTTTGCTACAGAAGTACATGTGGATGTCGGGAGGCACATGTAGCCCTTGAGGTGGGCCTGGTCCACACTGCTCCACTCCTTGCTTCTTTGGGGTTCATCAAAGGATCAAAGAATGTCCGAATATGTCTTCTGTCTTGGCCTAAGATCTGCAAGAGGTGGGAGGGGAAAGTGAGATTCATGGAGCCCCACTTAGAAATGGAAGCACAAGCACAGCAGGAACAAAACAGGTAAATCTCTGAGAAAGAGCTTTTGCTTTGTGGGCAGATGTTCCCTGGTTCAAGCCCCAGCACTGCTAAGTAGGGCTGGGAGGAGATGCCCTCTATGAAACCCTGGGAAGTTGCTGACACTCATAAGGTAAAAGGTAAAGGACCCCTGGATGGTTAAGTCCAGTCAAAGATGACTGGGGTTGCAGTGCTCATCTCACTTTCAGGCCGAGGGAGCTGGCATTTGTTCACAGACAGCTTTCCGGGTCTTGTGGCCAGCATGACTAAACTGCTTCTGGCACAATGGGACACCGTGACGGAAACCAGAGTGCACGGAAACACCGTTTACCTTCCTGCCACAGACCTTTTTATCTACTTACACTGGCGTGCTTCCGAACTGCTAGGTTGGCAGGAGTTGGGACAGAGCAATGGGCGCTCACTCTGTTGTGGGGATTCGAACTGCTGACCTTCCGATCAGCAAGGCCAAGAGGCTCAGTGGTGTAGACCAGAGTGCCATCCATGTCCCTCATAGTAGACAAAGTGATCAAAATTAATCAATGGTTTGTTTTTGTTTAAGGCAGCTCTCTATCTTTCTGAGTTCCTGGTGTATGCACATTTTGATAACATTGCTGTGAAATCACTCTGTTCACAACAATGAAGAAATAACTTGGTTTCTGCTTACACAATTAGTAGTGGGTAAAACATTAATTTTCCCCACTTCTAAGAGCACAAAGTACCAGGGGGCGGGGCGGGGGTGAGAATACAATTAGTGTTACTTTACAACAAGTATAATTAAAAATAGAGGGATTATTTTAATATCCTTAACAGGGCACCTCAAATCATTCAGCTGCATACAGCACAGACATGTACGAATCCTCCGAACCTTTAGCCACCACAGCAGTTGAGGTTGCTAAGCAACAACAAAGTACTTACTTCTCACAAATCAGCAAAATACAAGCAGTGAAAATCAGGAAAATGAAAACAGACACAATCTGACGTCACCCTTTTAAATAAATCAACATGTTTACCTTATATATTCATGTGAAAACATGCCGGCAAATTGTGCCACCTGTAACTCCAAAACTCATACACACAGAGAGAGTTTTCAAATTGTATGTAATATAGTGTTAAAGCATTTCCTGTTAAACCAATATGGTTAAGTTCACCTAACGAGCCCCACCAGCTGCAGCCCCATGCAAGGACTTCTGTTTGTGCAACAGGGCTTTCCGTCCTCCTCCACACATCCCAAAATTGGCTTGGGGTGTGTGTGTCAGGACAACCCCTGGAACAGTGCACAAGGAGAGGCGAGGGAACATCATTCTGTCTGGCAAGCTGAAATGCCTGCACAGATGGAATGCTCACAGCAGCGTAACGTTGGATTCCACCCAAAATAGAGTAGAATATCTTTCTTGATATGCAACATTTCAGGTAAAATATACCATGAAAGAAACTGCATTACTTCTGTTCTTTGCAGCCTGGTAGAAAATACATGAAAGGATTATAGGCGTGCAGCCGATTTGTATGAATCCTGCATCCCTGAAGCAGGATGTCTTGGAGGGATTCTGGGTGAAGTGGGATCTGTCCAAGGTGCCTCTAATGCAACCGGGAACCTCCGAAAGAAGAAAAATGAGGAACAGGAAGATCAGGGTTATAAAACCTGCAGCCCAATTTAAAGAGCTGGAATTAAAATTCTTTCTGAATTGGTACAGAACTTCGGCTCAACTAGCTAATATGGTACCAGGATTGAATTCTAACTGTTGGCACTGTAAACAAGCCAAGGGATGGTTTCCCCATATGTACTGGGAATGCCCAGAGGTAAAGGAATTCTGGAATAAAATCCTAAAGGTTATTAATGAAATTTTTAAAGTGAAGCTTTCAATAGACTTTGATTTCATGACAATGGGTAAACTTGGAAATATGGCTGTAGAGAAAGGTGACCAGCTTACCTTCAAAGCTATGATATTAGTGGGAAAGGCAACAATAGCTTTAGGTTGGAAAGATAGACAAAAATGGACAGTAGAGGCATGGAATAGTTATTTGTTTGAAATTATTCAGTCGGACATTGTCACAGGAAACAACGTGGAAGGTCAAGTCCACCACGATAAGGAACAGATGGAACCCCTATCTTAAATGGATAAAAACTACTGGAACAAAAGACAACTAAAGATGCTATGCCCGTGGCTGAGGAGAATTGTTCGAACCCTTCCAATGGATATGGGGAGGTGGGAACGGAGGGAAAGGAAAAAATTGTATGGGAAATAAAAAATTGGAAGGAGATAATATAATGTATGTAAAAATCCCGAACTCAAAAAAATAAACAATAAAATAATAATAATAAAAAAAACCTGCAGCCCACCAAGCCAAAAACAGCACACTACTCATGTACTGTGACTCACCACACAGGTGCCATAAACAGCCCCTCCTCTCAATTTTTTTGTAGTCCTTTATTTGGCAATCCGGGACGCGGGTGGCGCTGTGGGTAAAAGCCTCAGCTCCTAGGGCTTGCCGATCGAAAGGTCGGCGGTTCGAATCCCCGCGGCGGGGTGCGCTCCCGTTGCTCGGTCCCAGCGCCTGCCAACCTAGCAGTTCGAAAGCACCCCCGGGTGCAAGTAGATAAATAGGGACCGCTTTCTAGCAGGAAGGTAAACGGCGTTTCCGTGTGCGGCTCTGGCTCGCCAGAGCAGCAATGTCACGCTGGCCACGTGACCCGGAAGTGTCTGCGGACAGCGCTGGCCCCTGGCCTATAGAGTGAGATGGGTGCACCAACCCCAGAGTCTGTCAAGACTGGCCCGTACGGGCAGGGGTACCTTTACCTTTACCTATTTGGCAATCCACAGAAACAAGCAAAGTTATCTAGAGCATGGGTCTTGCAGTCCCGCTCTGGAGTAAAATATCAAATCAATTCTCAGTTTGGGCTTTGTAAAGTAATCTTAGCTGGCAATTATAATATTCCTTCAGACACATTTCTTCTGAAGGCATCCAAGTGCCTCATGAACTTTAATTAAGATTGTTACCGCTGCTGAGACACAGCTATGAATTTAACTTTTATGCTAATAGTGAGTCTGAGACCAGGCTGGGAAGAGTACACTGGGGTTCCTTTAGTATCCTTCTGTACTTACTGCAATAAAGGGCATAATTATACACTATATATTACACTAATCTCAGAAGTGATAAATTGATACACAGATTAAGTATCCCAGTAAACTGAGCTGGGTGAGCATGAGTAGAGTTCAGTTATAGCTTCCCCAGTAGTCAATCATTTTTGAGATTTTGACGATTATTTTCAAATGCATTTGACTGTATATTTGATAGCAGACGAAAAGGCTAGATTCATTTAAGCAAAAAATGTGAACAGTCTGTAATGATTCATTTAGATCTCCTTGCTACTCCCATCTATTGTAATCATTCAACTGTCTTTCCCCTCAGTATCCTAAGCCGATGCTGTCCACAGAGCACATAGAGAAACTCCTATTTAACTTGCACCAGATACAATAAAACTATGTGAGCCAGTTGGATCTGCAATATAAATAGGAGCAATATAAGGATCTCTCTTACACAGTCAGTACGACTTGTGAAAGAATGTGTGGGTGTTGGAAGGGGGGTGCCAGTTCAGTGCCATGGTGGTTAATACTGTAACCAATACAAACTTAGTCAATATGGTTTTCTATATATTGAATTAACTGAAACTAAATCGGAAAGCAAAGAAAGTATAGACAAGGCTGATCTTTCATGTTTCTAAGATGTTCAAGAATAATCAGTTTTGAAAGTTGGATTTTATGTATTTTGAAGTGCTGAAGCCTACTTTGGCAAAGTAATGAACAGCTGGGTTCTACCTGAAACATGTAGTGTTATTTTTAAATGAAAAGTGGTATTTAACTAAGTATTACTTGGAGCAGACCATTGAAATTATTGAACATGAACAAGTGAGGTCCATTAATTCCAACTGGTCTACTTTGAATAAAGTTTACAGGGGTCAGCAAACTTTTTCAGCAGGGTCTGGTCCACTGTCCCTCAGACCTTGTGGGGGGCCGGACTATATTTTTTTTGGGGGGGGATGAACGAATTCCTATGCCCCACAAATAACCCAGAGATGCATTTTAAATAAAAGTACACATTCTACTCATGTAAAAACACCAGGCAGGCCCCACAAATAACCCAGAGGTGCATTTTAAATAAAAGGACACATTCTAACATTCTACTCATGTAAAAACACTCTGATTCCCGGACCGTCTGTGGGCTGGATTTAGAAGGCGATTGGGCCGGATCCGGCCCCCAGGCCTTAGTTTGCCTACCCATGGTTTAGTTGAATGCCACCCCAAAACAGCATCAGCTGGCAGCGGCTGATAATGAAATCAGTCCAGATATGGTGAGGGCATTAAAATGTTTCAACCTCTGCTATAGTCTTTAGGAAAATCCTTTCCCCAACCTAGTATTTGCCCTCTGCGATGACTGCCTAATGGCCCACATGATCTTATGCTGACTGCCCATTATGATCTCATATGGCCTTCAATGGAAGACTTGCCTCTGTGACCTCATGTTGAGGTTTCCTCATGTGGAGAGAGGGAGATAGATTAACACTGCTCTCTATGTTCACATGTTGCCAATCATTGTTTCATTGGAACGGGTCCTTTGCATCCCAGACTACAAAGGGGCTTCTTTAACTTCCTTTTTTAATTTGTCATCTTCTCAATTGGACATTTCATCTCTCTTCAGGCAGGTAGGCACCACTTTTCACCCATGCTGCTAGGACAATGGCATGATTGTTAGTTGTCTGGCAGTTATTTCTCTAACAAATACGTGGCACTGAATGTTGTGTGGCCACCATTGGGGGATGGCAAAGCAACATAAGATCACAATTTACATTCATTTGAAGGAGAGGCACCTGAAGCACCACTTTAGCTAATGGGGCCTCTTGCTGCTGTCCCACTGCCGGAGCACAATTTCTGTTCTCATCCTGAAGCAAAGTTCTTAACCCGAGGTACTATTTCTGGGTTAGCGGAGTCTGTAACCTGAAGCGTATGTAACCTGAAGTGTATGTAACCCAAGGTACCACTGTAATAAATAACTGTCTACTCAGAAGGAAGCCGCACTGAGTTCAGTGTGCCTTACTCCTAGGTAAGGGTGTGTGAGGCTATAGTGTTTTATCAAGGCAGCAAGGGCTCCTCTGGATGACAATATCTTTTTGTACCAGGTCAGTGAGGACATCTTGCTTTTTCAAATTCTCCCGTATATGCATAACTCCCTGTGTACCTTTTGGACTGTATCTGTAGGCTTCCCTCTTTGTGTCAAATAACTGGAGTCAAATAAGTGTTGTTTATTTTTTATAATACATGGAAGATGGATCTCACTCCGGAGGTTCTTGACTCTCCTTCCTTGGAGGTTTCTAAGCAGAGGTTGGGTGGCCATCTGTCATGGATACTTTAGCTGAGCTTCCTACATTGCACTAGAAAGATGATTCTATGTTTTTCTGCTTCAACATTATTTCATTATGTTCCTATCATTTTATGTAAAATGTATTTTGTATAAATTACAAAAAATATAAACAAAACAAGCTCTATTTACAAACAAAACATTTAAATAGCTACCTTTCTACCCGAAGGGCGGGAGGGGACATGGGTGTATCCAAGATTTTCGTGGGGGGGGGGTGTCAGAACCTCAGATTTGTTTTTTTTAAAAATATTTGTTATTGGAATTTTATTTACAACATAACATGAACCCACCCACCCCCCAATACACAATCCACCCTCATTAAATGTGAACATACAGTGAGCATAACATACAACAATACAAACAACGAAATAAAAGACTTCCTTTATCCTGTATCTGGCCTCCTTATTTACTGCTTATAAACTATTTCCTTTATGAATAATTATAAAGATTTTTCTAATTATAACTTAAATATCCACAAAGTCTCCTGCAGACATCAATCGAAACAAGTCCAGGTATGTATTTCAGGGCACTGTTTTGTGAAGTATTCTCTGCATTTCCCCCATGCTTTTTGAAACTCTTGTGTAGTGTGATCTCTAAACGCCTCTGTTAATCTAGCCAGTTCAATATACTCTAACAGTTTGTCTTGCCATTCCTTTTTTGTTGGCACAGTTTCTTTTTTCCAGTTTTTAGCTGTTAGGATCCTTGCTGCTCCTGTGGCATAGAGGAATATTTTCTGATCTTCTCTTGCTATATCTGTGTCCATTATCCCTAGTAGAGAAGCTTCTGTATTTTTCATAAAGTTATACTTAAACATGTTTGGTGGACCTGTGAAAAAAATCAAAACCTTCTGGAACACAGTATATGACGAGCAGAACCTCAGATTTGTATTAATTTGTATTGTTTTTTACTTATTGGGGGG
>JAXCMG010000103.1:815576-849408 GCA_034642415.1 Podarcis siculus
CAATATTCTCCAGTGACTGCAAGGGAAGAACAATGGTAGTGTGCAATGAACTCTGTCTGATGTCCAAGAGCTGCTAAGATCCCAAGGAACTCCAGGGTTCCCCAGAAAACCATATTCCCAAGACTCCACCAAGACAAACCTGACATCTAGCTCTTTGATGTATTTCTCCATTAGAGCTATACCTACTTTTGGCATAAATAGTGCTGGTGAGAGGCAATCGCCCTCTCTTCTTGCCTACTATTTGAAGCTTCTTCTCCAGCCTATGTCTCCTGCCAAACTATTGGCGATGGGGGAAAGGCCAGTGTTAGTTTCAGCATGCCAGGAGGGTCTTGAGCCCACAATCCAAACACCTCAATTGTCTTCCTACTTCTGTTCTTCTACCCACTTCTCATATAAAACCACACAGCATTCTCCTCTTTTATCTTTCTCAGATGTGTGGGGCTAGCATGTTGCTAAAGGGCGATATTGCAATTGACCCTGAAAGAGAATCTTGTGGAAGGCTGCATTTCAGGGTTATCTATGATACAGAAAATGCTACATTACAGTACAGAGGATCAAGATCCCGTTTAATTCAACGGGAGTTGTGCATGTCATAGGGCAACTTGGCCCCTGTTTTCCATTCTCAGGATGATGGGATAAAAGAAATCGCTTATCTTCCGCCTCATTTTCTCTTTCTCAGGAAATTGAAAGTATTTTTTCCACCTTTGAGAATGACTTTTAATATCTTGGGTTAAAGCGGTCATGTCAACTATTACCTGGTTCAATATGTGTAACTTAGTAATATGCAGCAGACGTAGAAATGAAAGATATGGGGCCCCAGTGAATATCTCTTCTCAGGTTAAAGTCAGCACAGATTGGGTTTTGTTGTCTTGTTACCCAGGCAGGCTCACCATGTGACCCATGAGAGCAGCAAAATAACCAGACTGTACAACGGTGATGGGATAAAACCAGGCCAAATCTTTATTGACTGCAGCAGGCAGGGCAAGGTTTGGCATAGCATTGGGTCCCAGGATCAGTTCATCATTCCATCATCCCATGTTGGTGGAATGGATCTGCTGGGTTTGGATCTCTCCAAACCTGTACAATGGGAGTTGGCCATTGTTGAACCTTGCTGTGGTACAAGCCAAGCAAGCAAAGTCTCACTGGGGGATCAGGGTGCAGATTCCAACCAGGCAGATGCCCCAAGTTTGGAGGTGCCCTGGTCAATCCTCCCCTCAGGCCCCTTAAGGGGAGCCTTATACTATGTTGATCCTGACCGATGCCATTTCTGCCCTCATACAAACAACATTCTTCTGCCTAACAAAGGAAAGCCATGATTTTACTGAGGGAAAGGCAAAAAAACTCCCAATCAGGTTGAGAGAGAAAAATCCTTTTCCAGTTGTCAACCAACGGTTGTCAACCAATGACCCAAAATTGCTCAACGAAGGCTCTAACCCGAGGGTGGGCGGACGGGAAGCTCTCAAAGCAAAATGGCTGTGAGTTCCAGGGGAAGCAGCCTTATATAGGCATCCCCCTCCCTTCTTCAACAAAGTCATGGGACAGATTTTTCCCATGAGCCCATCACACAGAGAAGACACTGGGCAAAATATTGCCCAGTATTTTGCTGCAATCTATGGGCCATAGTGCTGCCAGGCAAAGGCACCCCATGCTCATTGGGCACAGAATGGGGCTTAGATGAACAACCAAAACGTCTGGCCAAAAAGGAGTTCGAGTGGTTAGGAATTATTATTAGGGGTTGAATGCTTCCTGCATTTTCAATTCAGCTCTTTAACAGTAAGCCAGAAAAGGGAGAGATACCTTTTCATAGAACATCTCCTTGGTGCCCATGGGCCAAAGAGCATCTCTCTGCCCTTGCTGTATAGGATTCCTACAGGAGAGGAAAGGCAATAAACATAGTGATTTCAGCTCATCTGGGTTTTGTTCACACTTGTTTCCCATGGAGTTATAAGTCACACATGTGAATAGAATGTCACAGATACAGGATTGCTGATCAAAGATGGGCATAGAAAGAGTCTTCTGGATCAGGCCAAAGACCCATCTCATTCTGCATCCAGTTCTCACAGTAGCCAACCAGATATCTATCAGAAGTCTGCAAGGAGCACTTGAGTACCACTTCACTCTACCAACTGTGATTCACACCAACTGGTATTAATAGGTGTCAGGGATGCCAACTTGAATAAAATATTGGAGGGGGGAGGTAAACCCCACCCCAGATAATCAATTACATGAGATGGTGCACACACACCATTTGAATGGCAATGCCCATAAATTTTGGGGTCCCCCTCAAATATTTTATTGGGGGAGCTAAAGACCCCTAAAGCTAAAGGGTGGGATGCGGGTGGCGCTGTGGGTAAAAGCCTCAGCGCCTAGGGCTTGCCGATCGAAAGGTTGGCGGTTCGAATCCCCGCGGCGGGGTGCGCTCCCGCCGTTCGGTCCCAGCGCCTGCCAACCTAGCAGTTCGAAAGCACCCTCGGGTGCAAGTAGATAAATAGGGACCGCTTTCTAGCGGGAAGGTAAACGGCGTTTCTGTGTGCAGCTCTGGCTCGCCAGATGCAGCTTGTTACACTGGCCACGTGACCCGGAAGTGTCTTCAGACAGCGCTGGCCCCCGGCCTATAGAGTGAGATGGGCGCACAACCCCAGAGTCTGTCAAGACTGGCCTGTACGGGCAGGGGTACCTTTACCTTTACCTTTAAAGACCCCTCAGCCCCTAGGAGTTAGTTCCTATGAGAAGTATACTGCTTCCGAAAGATGAGATACCCTTGATACAGCGATGTCTAAGGGAGTCAGCTGACAAATTTAGCTGACTAGGCAAGTACAAAGAAATCAATATTTGCACTAGTGCAAGGATACATGCTAGCACAATAGGATTTTCCCACCTCCTCCCTGCACTCACCCTGTGCCATCCCCAAATCTGTTCTGGAGGCTTGGTTAGAAAAACACAGAACTGGCTTAGGGGGCACACAGGGGTAGGAGAGGGCAAGACCGTTCCATTTCACAAGGAGAAATCCTTGTGCTGATGGCACATTCACTTTAGAGCTACGTTGATTACAACCCCAAGTGATGTATAGCCATGTGTGAACCAGCCATAGGAGATCCGTTTAACTGGCATTCAAATTGCAGGTGTCTGTCAAACAAACAAGCTAGAGAAACATATAGCTTAAGCAGTTACATTTGCAGCCAGCATGGCAGAAGTATTTTCGAGAGCATGACTTTCCCATCACACCACTCAACAAAGAAACCTTCTATTCCTAGCTCACTCTTAAACTGAAGAGCACTCTGCCTTCAAAGCTCAAAAAGTGTTACATTTGCTCCACCCACTCCAATAAATTGTGCGAGAATGTGATTGTGTCAAGTGGAGAGATGACCATCTTTTGTACAAATCTGGTGGCTTGTTATCAGGCAAGCTGAAGATGCTTGTTCAATGGCTTTTGATGGCTAGAAGAGCCCTGTATTGGGGAAGGACAACCTGTACCCCATGTGTTGGGGGGAGAGGCTGGAGAGAAAGAAACTTGGATTTTATGGCTGACCAATGAAAGCTGTGCAGGGGAGGACCATAAATGCAAAGGCATTGTTCTGCTGTAAAACCGAAGCTCCTCCAACGACTGGATATCTTTTGCTGTTCTCCTCAGCTCCAGTCATGTTAAACTTGTATTCGTAAATGACATAATTGAAATGGCATACACCTTCAGTATTTTCCCTGCAAAAATCCCCAACCTGACCATGTTGCGGCTGCCTTTGAAATTTCCTACTGGAGTAGGTGAACTTTTCAGTTACGCTTTCTCTTGGTATTTCATCTATCTATTATTAAGTTTAGGTCAACTCATTTCCATATACAGGAGTACAATCGTGAATAAAATATGAGGGGGCAGGTAACCCCCACCCCACATAAACCATCAAATGATGGGGCACACACACACCATTTGGATGACAATGCCCATTAACTTTGTGGGGATCTAGGGCCTTCAACAATGAAGCCCAAACAACACCCCAGTCCAAGAGTCTGTTCAGCAGCCTCAGTTTTTGTAGCTGGAGTCAGTCAAGACCCCACCCTCACAGAGCAGGTAAAAAAAGACCTGCAAGGCAGGGAGTAGGTCTTCCAGGACCCACAGCAAAGATGGCAACCAATGTTGTTGGTGTGAGTTCAGAGGTGTTTTTAGCAACATGTGCTGGATGTATTTTGTGATTGCTTCAAGGAGTGGGAACATGTTTTCCTTGGCAATGGATCTATATTAAGGGCGGGCCAATAACCGCCTCTTATCCTGACCAACCTCCCTGGGTTGCATTGAATAAAATGAGATAATCCTATGTATGCGTACCTTGACTTAGAAGAAGGGTAAGAAGAAGAGTTTGGATTTGATATCCCGCTTTATCACTACCCAAAAGAGTCTCAAAGCGGCTAACATTCTCCTTTCCCTTCCTCCCCCACAACAAACACTGTGAGGTGAGTGGGGCTGAGAGACTTCAGAGAAGTGTGACTAGCCCAAGGTCACCCAGCAGCTGCATATGGAGGAGCGGGGAAGCGAACCCAGTTCACCAGATTACGAGTCTACCACTCTTAACCACTACACTACACTGGCTACAAACAGGATGAGAATACATGCTCATTACATAACTGGAAGCTGATTGCTCCCTCCAGTTTATTGTGAGGTAGAGTGTCACCCCTTCCAATATTCTCATGGCATTGTATGTTCTACTAATGTCAGCAATATCAGAGGTGATCATTAGTCTGCATCTGGTTTCTCAGATTTGTTGGCAGTGATCTGTGCTTTTAGAAACTCCTTCCATTATTGGAGATGATACCTCACTGAGCTATGCCAATAGATGTGTCATTTTCTTATCAAAGCTATTGGATGAGGGTTCCTTTTGCGGAGCAGGGTGAGGTGGGGGCACACACCCATGCTTTCTTCAACAGTCCAGTTTCATTCATTCAGGAAACTTGGATGCAATCTGCACTTTCACTTTTATGTGCTCAACGGTATTATCCTCACGTTCCTTTTTCATTGTTGTTGTCATTAATGTTTACTATGCAGTTTGCTGAAGATATCTTAATGAGTTTATAGACACATTACCCTAACAGGACTCCTGGCTGCTGTCTGAATGTTTATGCCCTTCTGCTGACATGGAGGATTTTGGGTTAGTTTGTTTTTTAAGAAAATCTGTTTTATTGCTTCCCGGTATTCTGAGAGTCTCTGCATAGATCACAGATTTAACTCAATCAAAAACAGTCCAAGTGCAGTTTTTCTAAATAATTTCGTCAACATTTGTGTAGGACCATCATCTGTCATACACATAGCAACCCTTTTTCAGCCAGAGAAAATACCCACTCCCAACAGCACTTTAAAATGCAGGTTGCTAGTATATTGAGAATATTTATCAACCCACATAAACCAATTCCATACATGCCAATAAAAAAGAGAAAGAAGTTGTGACCCTGTAATAAATGCACACACTTTATATACCACATGAACATCTATCCTTCTCACAATCACGTCTAAAGAAAAGAGTTGCATTATATTTGAAAAATGCAAGAGGCGTTGCATCATTTCAACATGCAACAAACTGATGGATAAGTACCATGCCCTGTTTCTTCCCTGTTTGCAGAGCAAACCTAACCATGTCTACTCAAAAGCATGTCCTAGAAGAAGAAGAGTTTGGATTTGATATCCCACCTTTCACTCCCTTTAAGGAGTCTCAAAGCAGCTAACATTCTCCTTTCCCTTCCTCCCCCACAACAAACACTCTGTGAGGTGAGTGGGGCTGAGAGACTTAAAGGAAGTGTGACTAGCCCAAGGTCACCCAGCAGCTGCAGGTGGAGGAGCGGAGACGCGAACCCAGTTCCCCAGATTACAAGACCACCGCTCTTAACCACTACACCACACTGGCTCCTACATTCAATGGGGCTTGTCCTTGGCTAAGCAGTGTTAGGACCCCAGCCTAAATCTGTATTTATAAGAGCTAAAGAAGGGGGATGCAGAAGTAAAAATGTGCTTTATGTTCTTTCTTTCTTTAAGAAGTGGATCCCACGAGTTTAGAGAGCCAAAATGCTTTCACTCTAGCCATTGAGGACAAACAGATGCTAAACTGGATGAGTTTAAGCTTTATCATCCCTAATGTAGCTTACTATTACCAGTACTCTCCGGTGATATGCCGGAAGCTCCTCGTGATAATATGGAGAAAACTTTGATAGTACAATGAATATTTCATTGGGAATGTAGCTCTCGAGATTCCATGCATGGAAGATCTTTTGCAAAGGCTTTCGTTTGAGAAAAAATATTTGAAGGTGATATAGGCAGATAAAGTATTCATGTATGTTAAATGCACTAAATTCAGCATTCCAAACAAAAGTGTAAAATAGAAGCCCAACATGAGCAAACCCAACTTCGCAGGATAGTCTTAAAACAGCATCAATCATTCATGTTGTTCTTCACTTTAGAAATTCCTTAATGTGGCTAGCAAATTTGGTGTAGCTAACAAGGAAGGGTATGGGGTAGGTGTGTGAAAAAGAACACTTTCAGAAAATACTCTTCCAATAAATTTCAGCTCAGTGAACATTAAATTAAAGTCTATTGATAATTAATACAAATCTTTGATCAAGTGTCAAAGCAGAGATGTTCTCGACAGATTCACCCCAAACCGAAGTGAGCACCTACAAAGTGCTTTGAGGTGATTCAGAAATTCAGATGTTTACCAAACACTGCAGTCAGTTGCTGTAAAAAATTGAAACTTTTCTCCTCAAGACTGTCATTTAAGGAAATTACGAGTTTGCAGGGAGGCAGAGAATTTGTGTGACTGACAGATCTGGCTTCCTATCAGGGTGAATTATTTTCCCAGGACTCTCTCAATGTAAGTGCTTTGGAGAAGGGATGTTGTAGTGTGTCACCTTGTTCTTGTCTGCTCAGTGCTTTGCAAGTGATGCTTGTTTGGAAAATGTTGGACATTCAAATGTGGAGAGCCAGTGTGGTGTAGTGGTTAAGAGCGGTAGATTCGTAATCTGGGGAACCGGGTTCGCGTCTCCGCTCCTCCACATGCAGCTGCTGGGTGACCTTAGGCCAGTCACACTTCTCTGAAGTCTCTCAGCCCCACTCACCTCACAGAGTGTTTGTTGTGGGGGAGGAAGGGAAAGGAGAATGTTAGCCGCTTTGAGACTCCTTCGGGTAGTGATAAAGCAGGATATCAAATCCAAACTCTTCTTCTTCTTCTTTCTGCCATGGTCCCACACAACTGTATATCCACTTCTGCCAAATCAGCTGTGCACTCAGTGTCTGTGTCTTTTGGCGTTGGCTGAGCAGAACACTAGCTGGAAGCAGTTCTAAAGAACAAACAAACATGATTAGCACTTAGCCCCTGCCTTCCCGAAATTTGCAGGTTGCTTTCCTGGGAACACCTCTATAATGCAATTTTCATAATAAATGGGTGAGATAGATAGCTTTGTTTTTTGTTTTGCTTTTTGTTTTAATCAGCTGGATCATGAGTCAAATCAGATAGCCTCCAAATTGCTTTGCTGGAAATTGTGCTCTTTTCTGAAGTGTCAATTCAGAGTTTGAACTGAATCCCGTGGTTGTTGCGCACCACTTCATAATGAACACAGAAAGCTTCCTTATACCGAGTCAGAATATTAGTGCCTCTGCTTAGTACTGTCTACACTGACAGCAGCTTTCCAGGGTTTCAGGCAGAGGCTAAATGAAGACTGGAAGGAGTAAAGTTCAAGCACATTGTTTCCTCCCTGCAAAAGTATTGAGAAAAATATTCAACATTATTAAAACTAGATCCAGAGTTGTGCTTGAAATTCTGTAGCCCATTTATGGATGGTGAAATTATTTCTGCATTTCTGTGTGTATGGGTTGACACATATTACTTATCTTGGAGGTGTGCTGAAATTCTCCAGCAGTCCAGGAGCACAAGATAAGAACATTTGGTCGATCTCTACATGCTCATCACACATGAGCCTTTTCTTTGCTGTCTCCTTTTCTTGTTGCCAAAGGGGAATTCATCTAGGAAAGTTTCACGGGTTGCACATATAAATTCAGCCTGTGTGACTTCCCCAGTGGGAATGCCACTTTGGATATCCCAAAACAAAAGCTGGTTGCAGAAGGCAATGTGTCTGCAGCTCTTGCATGTAATGCCTCAATATGTTCTAAGGGGTGAAAATAATTGTGAGTGCAGTCTATTCAGAATAGGTCTTTGTTAGCCATCCATGCACTGGTAACCTCTCCCATTTGGATTATAATAATTATGCCAGGGATGCCCAAACTTTTTTCAAAGAGGGCCAGATTTAATGAAGTGAACATGCGTGAGGGCTGACCAAAGTTGTTGAACTTTTTTTTTAGGATTTAACCCCCAAGTTGGTGAGCTTTTTTTTTAGGATTGAAGTTGCTGAGACTCGTAATCTGGTGAACCGGGTTCGATTCCCTGCTCCTCCACATGCAGCTGCTGGGTGACCTTGGGCTAGTCACATTTCTTTGAAGTCTCTCAGCTCCACTCACCTCACAGAGTGTTTGTTGTGGGGGAGGAAGGGAAAGGAGAATGTTAGCCACTTTGAGACTCCTTCGGGTAGTGATAAAGCGGGATATCAAATCCAAACTCTTCTTAGATGGGCTATCTTTCCAGGTCAACAACCCCCATCTGCCCCTTATTTCCCACTGCAGCCCATGCAAAAACTACCTTCTTGATTGTTGGACCCACTATCAGTCTCATCTGCTCAATCTGCCAGAGCCTGTCTTTGCATGCAGGGGAAGTCTCTAACTCACTGAGGGTTTCAGACCCATTGACTACCCTCACCTGGTTTAGCAGATGAATATGTTTCCCAGGGTGCGGCCGATGTCGCATGCTGACAGCTTCTGGGAGCCACAGGCAAGAACTAATTGCGGGGTAGGGACCAAAGGTGGGCAAATTATCCCAGAAGGAGCACAACATCTCCCCCAACAGAGGTACTAACCCTCTCCTGACACCCAATACACCCCATGCAGTGAGTAGCTACTACAGAAAGGGTCTCTTCAGTAGTGGTGCCTGGGTTACATACTGCCCTCTTCAGAAAGGCCCTCCGGGCCCCTATTTTGTTGTCACTTTGTTACCAGATGAATACCGTTTGTGTTTCTTCCAGGTCTTTCAAATCTGCTTTAACCTGCTAAATCTGCTTCATACTAGTCGGATTTCATGCTGCGTCATATTTTACTTGTTCTTTATACTATTCTGGTTACTGAAATGCCAATGTTTTGAGTTGCCCTGGGAACCTTTTTGTTTGCTTGTTATGGAGTGATTTGTAAATGCTGTACATAAAGTGATAAAACAAAGCATGAATAATAATAATAAAATCCATCTGTGGCCTCGTTTACTTGTCCAGCTTTTCCCCAAAACTGCACAGGCAATGAAATAATCTATTGCTTATCCGGTTTGTTTTGTCCCCACCCCACCCCCCTGTACGCGATTCAACTTCAGATTTACCCTTTGAGTTTATAAACAGTTCTGGTGTTGAAGCGAATTGAATTGTGTTTTAAATCTTGGCATAGGTAAATGGATAAACAAGCCTATGGGGAGTCATTACAGGCACTCAAATCCATCAGGTATGTTTTCTGCTGCCTGGCAACCATCTGTAGCACAATAGAGCCAGAACTTGGTGCAAGCTGAGGTAATGGAGCCTAAAGTTACTATCATCGTGTGAGTATGTAGTATAGCAGGCCAGTAAACCCCATGAATTAATTAGGGGAACTGATCTCATTTGGTTGGGCAGGATAAGGACATACCGAGGCATGATGACACTAAAAAGGTTGGTGACAGTTCTTTGGAGAAACGTTTGTCACGAAGCTGAGGAACTTGAGGAACTGGGCAGTTGAATCTGGCTTTTTCCTTATAGGGAAGTGTGCCATGAAACAGCTTTTCGACTGAATGCTGGAGTGATATGGTGTTGCTCACCAGACTTTTTGGTGTTGACCTCTCCACTGCCTCGCCCCTCTCAGTTACTGGCGGTGACTTCCACAACAGGAAGCCAAGTGAGCAACACCATGGCAGACACTGCTAAACTGTATTTTCAAAATACAGTCATACCTCGTGTTACGTTTGCTTGACGTTGCAGCTTTCCAGGTTACAAACGCGGCAAACCTGGAAGTGTCTACTTCTGGGTTCGCCTCCCTAGCCCCCTGCGCGCAGAAGCGATCTGCGCATTTCGCGCATGCGCAGAAGCGATCTGCGTGCTTTGTGCATGCGCAGAAGCGCTCTATCACACATTGAACACACGCAGTAGCGGCACTCTACTCATGGACTTTTCGGGGTGTGAACGGCACCCCAAAATGGATTGCGTTCGTAAGTAGAGGTACCACTGTAATCTAGAGACCCTTTTTTTTGGAAAACAAGTCTTTAATCTGAAAGTCAAACTGCTCCAAATTGATAAGGGTTCATTTGTACAGAGAATTCTGGGTACACCACTACAGTAGGTGATTTTCTCCTACGGTCTTGGAAAAGACCTGCGTTTTCCACTGCCAAAGGTCACATATCTATATCACAGTCTTAAGCTAGTTCTAGAGCTATTTTCTCTTCCCAGGAACTGTGTTCTTCACTGGCGACTGTGGCCAAGGTATAGTCAGCTTGCTCAGTGACAACTCCTCAGACACTTGATCTTGATCTCTAAGAACGAGATCTACACATTTTAAATATTAGCACTCAGTCTTCCCAAAACAGTGTCACTTTACAATGCAGATGTGAGAATCTGTCATTTTCTGTGACCCAGTTCACAAGGAACGCTAGGACAAATTCAGTGCAAACGTTCAAATGTATGGGGTCATACAGAGGAGATCAAGGATAATTTGCTCTTCATCTGGCCCTACGGTTTCCTCACTGCTATGAGCCAAGCCATGGTTTTCTGAACCCGATCTCAGGATTTCTTTTGCGCCAAACCATGAGCTCTGACTAAGGATTGCTCTTGATTTACGGTTGTGCTTTGCCTGAAGCCGGCAAACCATGAACCCAGTTTGGATGATGTTATGTACTGAGTTGAATAGGATCCAAAAGGCAGTAGTCTGATTGGTGCTAGAACAATAGGATCCAGAATGCAGCAGTCTGATTGGCCCTAGAACAATCGGAGTCAGAATGCAGCAGTCTGATTGGCCCTAGAACAATAGGATCCAGAATGCAGCAGTCTGATTGGTCCTAGAACAATAGGATTCAGAATGCAGCAGCCTGATTGGTCCTAGAACAATAGAATCCAGAATGCAGCAGTCTGACTGGTCCACAGGAGCCACCCAACCCAGCTCCAGGTGGAAGGGAATCCGCAACCTGATTGGCCTACAGGAGAATCCCGGAATTAGCCAATCACGTGGGGCCCATTGTGTAAATAATGTATATAAGGCAGACATTCTGGGGGACTTCCATTCCTCATCACCACTATGAGCTGAATAAAGAGCATGAAATCCACTCTCAACTCCGAGTATATTTCAGATGAGACATTAAGCCAAACCATAGCTTCACTCAAATCAGTGTAGAAGCAACAGCAGGACTCATGGCTGATCCCTGAGAGCTCACATGCCCTTGCATTTGTGCTAAATCATGGTTTAGCTTAGCATCACATGTTAACTAAGCCAGTGGGAGGGGGAGCAATGTTTATACAGGGGAAACATTTAAACCAGGGGTCAACAAACTTTTTCAGCAGGGGGGCAGTCCACTGTCCCTCAGACCTTGTGGGGGACTGGACTATATTTTGAAAGAAAGAAAAGAACAAATTCCTATGCCCCACAAATAACCCAGAGATGCATTTTAAATAAAAGCACACATTCTACTCACGTAAAAACACCAGGCAGGCCCCACAAGTAACCCAGAGATGCATTTTAAATAAAAGGACGCATTCTAACATTCTACTCATGTAAAAACACTCTGATTCCTGGACCGTCTGTGGGCCGGATTGAGAAGGCGATTGGGCCGGATCTGGCCACTGGGCCTTAGTTTGCCTACCCATGATTTAAATGTAACATGCCTTGCCTACAGTTTGACATGATATAGTCCCAGGAAAGATGATTGTACCATGTAATTTCTATATGGATGAGGGTTAATTTGTAGGTATTTATCTGTTATATGATTAAGAAGAAAAAATGGAATTTTGTGGGATTTGTAATAATATAATAATAATAAATAATAATTTTATTATTTATAACCCACCCATCTGGCTGGGTTTCCCCAGCTACCCTGGGCGGCCTACAGTACACATAAAAACATAGTAAAATGTCAGATATTAAAAACTAAACAGCGCTGCCTTCAGATGTCTTCTAAAAGTCAGATAGTTGTTTATTTCCTTGGCATCTGATGGGAGGGCGTTGCACAGGGCGGGCGCCTCTACCGAGAAGGCCCTCTGCCTGGTTCCCTGTAATTTCACTTCTTGCAGTGAGGGACTTGCCAGAAGCCCCTTGGAGCTGGACCTCAGTGTCCCAGCTGAGCGATGTGGGTGGAGACGTTCCTTCAAGTATAATATAAACGTCTAGAAAGAAACTAACAAGACTTTGGCAATTCACTGTTTTTCAGTTAATTGTATTTTTAAGAGTCCTCTCTCCTTTTGCAGATGAACATGCTGCTCTAATATGCAAGAAAATAATTTTTCCTTGTGGAAATTTGGTGAATGGAAAATCACTTTTTTTTTTCATGTGCACTCCATCAGCGAATTGCTGATGCATTTTTTTTTTAATGTGACTTCTGTATCAACAAGATTATGTATTCAGGATTTTTCTCTTCCTTTGGTGCAGTAGACTGGATGCAAGTGAAGTACACAGAGTCCATAAATTAGATTTCTCTGATTACATTTAGTTTTGGCTCACTGCAACCTGGGGAATATTTCCAAGATTCAGGTTGCAACAGAAGCTTGTCTGTAGTCAAACACCCTTTCAATTATTTACTACACGGATAAAGAATATGATAGAGAGGCATAATATGAGCAATCCAATCCTCTATAGGCTTTGCCAGTGCAGTCCCTATTATGCTAGGGAATGGAGCTCCTGCTGGCAAACTGCTTTGATGATCAGATTGTGGCCTTGTTCACAAGTGTGATTACCAAAGAGAAATGCAGATCTTACAAGTTCAATTCTAGCTAACGTAACATAAAGGATCAGAGCTTTAAATATGATCTAGGAAGTCTTCTGCTAAAATCTCACAAACCCAAAAGGACCCCTGACCATTAGGTTCAGTCGTGGCTGACTCTGGGGTTGCGGTGCTCATCTCGCTTTATTGGCCGAGGGAGCCAGCGTACAGCCTCCAGGTCATGTGGCCAGCATGACTAAGCCGCTTCTGGCGAACCAGAGCAGCACACAGAAACGCCATTTACCTTCCCGCCGGAGTGGTACCTATTTATCTACTTGCACTTTGACGTGCTTTCGAACTGCTAGGTTGGCAGAAGCAGGGACCGAGCAACGGGAGCTCACTCCGTTGCGGGGATTTGAACCACCGACCTTCTATTCGGCAAGTCCTAGGCTCTGTGGTTTAACACACAGTGCCACCGTGTCCCCAACCTACCTCCATAAACACATATAGGTTGGATCTAGACACATTTCAGAAAAAAAGTGCTGTAAATGTCAAAGAGGGAAATCATCTTTGTGAAAGACGGAACTCCACAGCGCCATCTGGAGTCACAGTGTTATAACGTATTTAAAACGCTTTTTCTTTGCTAATGAAGCTGAGTCCAAGGATGTAATCTAGATCTCTGTGAAAAAGGAGCAAGAAAAAGGAGCAGGAAACATGCTTCTAAAATTTATACACCGGAATAAAAGGCCAAGGTTACCATATAAAGCGTTATATCAACCAGCCAAAGGAGGTGGCGCAGCAGTACCTAATATTATGTGGTACTATGCAGCAGCCCATCTACATAGCATTTTTCTGGTAATTCAAGAATCTCAACAAATAGCTTGGCTAAATATGGAAAACCCAAATGAACAGAATTCAATAAGAGGGGTCTCATTTTGGCAAATTAGTAAAAAAAAATTGAGATAGAAAACCCCTTTTTATTATCTAATCTAAAAGTTTGGAAGAAATGGTTCCCACGGATGGCCTCTCAGCTTTCTCCTGTAACACCATTGGCATTTCACCCTACTTTCTATAATAGAGACATAACATTCCCCTTTGAAAAATGGGGAAATGGGGGCCTGTTTTGGCTTTAACAAAGAAAGCACCCCTTTATCTGGATTAATACTACAAGAAATGGTTCAAAACTTTCCCCACAATTGGATGGTAATCCATCAAGTGGTAATCCATCAAGTCATCCATTTTATAAGTAGCGCAGCAATCCGCAAACAAGGGACGAAGTCACTAACTGCATTTGAAAATATTTTATATACCACAGACCCTAAAGATAAAGGTCTAATTGCTTTAATCTATGAAGCGATTGTAAATTTCTCAACCTCAAAGCCCTCCATGTTGAAAACTAGATGGGAAAGAGACTTGGGAGAAGGGATTGATGATGGTTTGTGGGAAGGAATGTGGCAAAAAGCCCCTTTTTGAGCTATTTCTGCCCGAATAAAACACCTTAAAGCTAACCCACAGATGGTATTTGCATCCCACATTGCTAAGCAAAATAGACAGATGCTGCAGGAGTGCCCTTCCATCAAGATCTGACGTGGCCACAGTGGACTCACTTTGTTGGTGTGTTCATCCCAATCTCTAGTTATACTCACCTCATATATTTGTAAATAAACTCAAATGTTACAGGAATGACTTACGTCTCCAGTTATCTCATTCACCAAAGGAAATCAAGCCCAGGTAAGCGTTAACAGTATCCGCTTTCAACTTCAGGCAATCTCACGCTCGTTGCGTTCACTTCCTAATTCAGGATGTGCAATAATTTCTGCAGTGAAATGCAAACGTTTGGCTGTATGCCAAGCAGGATCACTCAGACTTCATAATCCCATATGTGCAACAAATTTTGAATCATTTTACAATTGCCCGACAGATGGGAAATATAAATTGTACCATAAGACAGCATTTCTTTGAAAGCAATGTGTGTGGGTTCTGGAAGCAGTCTTTGTGAGCCCATAAACAGTGCCCCCACGACACATTTCATGCTGCTGGGAAGCATATTATGTAGGGCATATAAAGACAGGTCTGGATTCACAGAAATTGGGGTTTTGAATTTGTGTTTCTCAAATACCAGACCCCCAGGTCTTTGGTCAAACTTATTTTATAATGGCGGAGGGTGGGATTTCATTAGCAGTTTGTCCTATATAATTTAAGAAGCATCTATTGTTTTCTTTTTAAAAAAGAGCTTCTGGCTACAGCAGGGGTAGGTAAGCTAAGGCCGGGGGCTGGACGCGGCCCAATCTCCTTCTCAATCTGGCCCGTGGATGGTCCGGGAATCAGTGTGTTTTTAAGTAGAATGTGTCCTTTTATTTAAAATGCATCTCTGGGTTATTTGTGGGGCCTGCCTGGTGTTTTTACATGAGTAGAACGTGTGCTTTTATTTAAAATGCATCTCTGGGTTATTTGTGGGGCATAGGAATTCATTCACACACACCCCCAAAAAAATATAGTCCAGCCCACCAGCAAGCAAGTCATAATTAGCTTGAAGATTTATTGCAAAACAAACCATCAGTCAGTCTCGGATGTCCTATTGGAGCTTCTGTACCTTACAATTCAGTTGACCCTTCTGAGGAGTGCTTCCTGGTTCTGCAGAATATCCTGAACCTATGACCCTTACATTTCTGGATTTGTTTCCGGTCTTCTAATACCTTTCCCATACGTCTACTCCTTGGGCTCAGGGGAATAATTGCCTCCTCTTCCGGTGAGGAAATGCTACCCTTCCTGCTTTCTGAGCCTGCCTGTGCTTCTTGAGTGAGTTGGCTTCTCTCCATGATGAGGAGATTTCACCCCTCCCATATCCAATAATCTGCTGATGTTCTCTGCTGATTCTCCAGAGAGGAGGGGGCGGTTTCTTCTCTCTCTACTTATTCCGCTCCAGCCTCACATCAAAGAGAGAGAGAGAGACTGAGTGTTAGAGAGAGATCGTGTGTATAGATAAGGTCGCTGCTAAGAGCAGCTGCAGACACTCAGTGCAGTTCAGCATTTTCGTTTAGACCTCATTTAGCTCTGTACATAGTTGTGTATTATAGTTGTAGATAGAATAAAAGAAGATATTCTACAGAGCTGCTCTCCGAGTCGTTTATGCTCTGCTATACTCTGCTGTGCGACGACTGTCTTCTTGTTGGAGTGAATCCGGTGCTCACAACTCTAAGCTGTGAGTCCACAGCACTTTGACCTGTTCCTGTGCAGAAGGTGGTCTCTGGAAGTGCTACCCAGCTCGCCTGGCCCAGTCGGGGCTGAAGTGGATGAGTCCAGTTGGTGGCACTGGCTCAAGGGCGATGCTGACAAATCCCACTCTCTGCTAGAGTCTTATCAACATTCCGCTAGACAATAGGTGACATAATGCACATGCCTTTTGTACATTATTTTAATTAACTTATGCATTCTTATGCATGCTCTGCCCTAGCACTTGCAGTGGTGTCCACATTTCTCAGCTAGAGAACTGCATTATGCAATCTGGAAAAGTGTGAACTTGGAGGGACAGCTGTGTTGCAGTTCATATATTGTTTTAGATTTAGAAGCTGTGACTTGGGGGATTCACATTGAAACGTGAACTGAATCGACCCCCCGCCCCCGTCACGCCCTTGGCACCAATTTCTAGAATATGGAGAGCACTGACACAAAAGTTCTGTGCGCAATATTTTAGCTGTGGCTCCATTTCATGTTTTGAATGAAGCATTCCACATATATTTGCATCTGACCAAACTATTACCTTCAGCCAATTAGAAAACTTGCAGTTCTCAAGGTCATGAAAGCTTATTGTCTACTGAGATTTTAATACTTCTTATCTGGGGCTGGCAAGGCCTGCTGTCTCCTAGAACAATGCAGTAAATGCAAAGAACTGGTTACATAAAATGTCAGAATCTGCACATGAAATTTGATTTTGCAAAGAGTTTCACAAAATGAGCTGCAACAAGCAATGAATCATCTGAAACCCTTCCATTAGAAAGAAAATATATATATATATACTAATGGTGCATTAATGCAAAAGTGATGAAAAATAAGCTAGTGGCTACAAACAAGAAGAAAAAGATCAATGGAGTACTGAACTGTTAATGAGGATGCAGAACAAAATAATTTATATAAATCAGTAACAGGCTTTTCCAGAAAGTTAGAAGCACATATGCAGCATGTACCTGTTTTGATGATTTAGAACAATAGATATAGGGTCAAATGGAATGAACTCAAAATGTTCAGAACCTACAAAGGTGGGGGACAGGATTATGACCACCTGCAATATGTACCAGGTGTGGTTGTCTTGACCTCAGGTTCTCCAAATGGCCACGCATTGTTGAAGGCGTAGCACATAAGCACAGAAGTTGAGCACACGGGCTCATGAAATGAACAATTCCCACACGGAATCTGGGAACATTGATGCTTGGGTCACAGTTATTTCCAATGGAACGTTACTGTTGAGCAACAGTTAGATATCTTGGGATGTTCTATTTAGCACAGGTCTCTATCTTAAAGTTCTATTAAATTAATACAGTTAAATGAATATATCTGACCAGACTAACTGGTATTCCTTGACCAACTGAAGTACCAATCCCTGTTTCTCATTCTCGTGATAGATATATTAGCTCTAATGCCAGGTTAAGATGTACCTCTTCTTCCAGGTTTCTGAAGGAGTATGATAATCATACTTAGTAGTGAGGGGACACGGGTGGCGCTGTGGTCTAAACCACTGAACCTCTTGGGCTTGCTGATCAGAAGGTCGGCGGTTCGATTCCCCGTGGCGGAGTGAGCTCCCATTGCTCTGTCCCAGCTCCTGCCAACTTAGCAGTTCAAAAGCACGCCGTTGCAAGTAGATAAATAGGTAGCACTGTAGCAGGAAGGTAAACAGCGTTTCTATGCGCTTTGGTTTCCAATTTGGTGTTCCGTTGCACCATAAGTGGTTTAGTTATGACCCAGAAAGCTGTCTGTGGACAAATGCCGGCTCCCTCGGCCTGAAAGCAAGATGAGCACCACAACCCCATAGTTGCCTTTGACTTCACGTAACAGTCCAGGGGTCCCTTTCCTTACCTTTTACTTAGTAGTGTTTTTCTGATTGTGTGTGTTGACATGTGTGTGTTGTTTTCTTGGGAAAGCTGACGGCTGTTGTTACTTTATGTGTATTTTAAGTTGCCAAAAGACCTCCTGTATCCATTAGGTGACAAATAAATCAAATAAACCATTTTGCTACCTGAGGCAAAGGACACATTCCAGCTGCAGAAGCCAACTGGGCTCATAGTTGAAGGAAAATGGCTACATTAGCAGCTGCCAGGAAGCTGTGGGGCTCAGAAGGAAAGGTATGAGCAAGGGACCATGGCTACTACCTCCTCTCAACCTGTGGCCTGGGGTGATTGCCTCACTCTGTCACAGGGCCAACCCTGTGTATCTAAAAAATTATGAAGAAAATAATATTCTGAATTTTAATGTTCATGCCAACCTTAACTTATTTTAAATTAACTGAAAATTCTACTTTTTAAAAGTTATAGTATAACTTCTTCATACAAAAATAAAAGCATGACTAATAAAAAACATTGCAGTGCAGTTCAAAGTGCACAATATAACTAGTTTACAGTCTTCACAAATAACAATAATAAGCTTCAAGCCACCTATAAACATCCAGCTTGGAGGGTTGCTATTCCTGAGACAAACAAATTAATGCCTAGGTCACTCACAATATATGTCCCAAGTGAGGTGTGCACTTCATTAAAAAATAAATAAATTGTAGTAGTATTAGAAACCAGCACAAAGCTGACAAATAGGCCCCATGTTTCTTCACGTCTCACAACAAATTGTTCATAAGAACAGGCCGTTTTCATGCTTAGAATATTGAAAATGGCTAGGTAGAAAGGAACTATGCATCACCTCTGCAAATGCATGCTCCTTAATCCATATTTTGCATTTGCTAATAATAATAATAATAATAATAATAATAATAATAATAATAATAATAATAATTTATTTATACCCTGCCCATATGGCTGGGTTTCCCCAGCCACTCTGGGCGGCTTCCAACAAAACATTAAAAAACATTAAAACATCAGTCATTAAAAACTTCCCTAAACAGGATTGCCTTCAGATGTCTTCTAAAAGTCAGATAGTTGTTTATTTCTTTGACATATGATGGGAAGGTGTTCCACAGGGCGGGCGCCACTACCAAGAAGGCCCTCTGCCTGGTTCCCTGTAACTTCACTTCTTGCAGTGAGGGAACCACCATAAAGCCCTCAGACCTGGACCTCAGGGCTGAACAATGGGGGTGGAGACACTCCTTCAGGTATATTGGACCGAGGCCGCTTAGGGCTTTAAAGGTCAACACCAACACTTTGAACTGTGCTTGGAAATGTACTGGGAGCCAATGTAGGTCTTTAAAGACTGGTGTTATGTGGTTTCGGTGGCCTCCCCCAGTCACCAGTCTAGCTGCCGCATTCTGGATTAGTTGTAGTTTCCGGGTCACCTTCAAAGGTAGCCCCACGTGCAGGGGAGAACTGGCAGGCAGGAGAGGAGGAAGAGCTTAATTCCTGTCATGCCTGGAACTAAACCCTCCCACCCACTCCTGTGAAAATTGTCCACTTGACTGTGCTCTTTTGTCCCCGGTCCAGCTTCCTTCTGGCCTTGAAGCCTGGCTTTGGATAAATTTGCATGGGGGGGGGGAGTGAAGTCAAGGAAAGTTAAGCAACCACTCCCATCAGCTGATTTTCCTTCAAAGATGCCCCCTCCCTCATGTTAAACATTCAAATAAACACAAGGTCATTGTGTTTGCCTTGTTTCATTTCACCCGTGAAGCAGTTCATTTGCTCAAAATGAATGGATGGAACAATTGGTTTAAAATAATCTACAGGACGCTGGATATTCTGAATTGAGAGAAATACAAGGGCCTAAAACATGCTTGCCAGGATTTAATAGGCCACATTGTATACCTAGAATTAAATCCTTGGGGGAAAGATTGTTTCTAACATAATCCTTAATACAGCTGTTAAGCGGGAGGCTATTTCTATGGTGCAGCTGGGTATTTTCAGTAGTAAGAACCGAAATTCTGTTAGATTTGTATCTGGGCATATTATAAGTCCACTTTTCTGAGCGCTGTAACAATACTCTTGCTTCTTTTGCTAGGCACACATCTAGAAACTAAAGAAATGGAAAATAAGAGGTGTGTAAACATTAAGTAGATTCCTTCTTGAAGCATATCAAAGAAGGAATTGTAACCTTAGATGTAAAGCTTACCATATAGATAAAAATTCTAGTCCATTTTGAACATTTGGGGTGGGGAAAATGAGTGTACTTATTGGGAAGCACATTAAAACAAAACATAAAGGTGAAGGTAAAGGTACCCCTGACCGTTAGGTCCAGTTGCGTTAGGAACGTCTGGGGTTGCAGCGCTCATCTCACTCTATGGGCCGAGGGAGCCGGTGTTTGTCTGCAGACAGCTTCCAGGTCATGTGGCCAGCATGACTAAGCCACTTCTGGCAAACCAGAGCAGTGCACGGAAACGCCGTTTACCTTCCCACCAGAGCGGTACCTACTTATCTACTTGCACTTGACATGCTTTCAAACTGCTAGGTAGACAGGAGCTGGGACTGAGCAACGGGAGCTCACCCCATCGAGGGGATTCGAACTGCCGACCTTCTGATCGGCAAGCCCTAGGCTCTGTGGTTTAGACCACAGCGCCACCCACGTCCCAGAACAAAACATATTTATACACTAATCTCCATGTGGAAATCTTAAATTCAGACCTAGTAATATATTTTTTATTTTTTAAAATTATACTCTTTACAATATACTTAACGTTTATATCCCTTATACCTTTCTATTTCATCGGACCATTTTCTGATACGAAACTTCAATTAATTTTTAAAAAGGGGGGAACATTGGCTAAAATTAACAGTTCCCAGCAGTCAGTCTTGCCATAGAACATTATCTGCTGAAGACTGGGGTTTATAGAGACTTAAGGGATGAACAGATTTCTTCACTCTTAAAAGATGAACATTCGTCTAACTCCTCTAGGAAGCCATCTAATGTTATGCAGGAAGGATAAATTATAAAGGTTAAAACAAAGTCTAGTGCTAATTTTGTGCACCTGGCAAGCATTTTCAGCCGACAATTAAAATCTGAGTGTATGTTATTGCACTCCTATGGATTGGTGTGTGTGTGTGTATATATATATATATATATATATATATCCATATACACTTGAATATCAGCTGTCTGCTTTACCAGAGAAAAGCTGAATCATCTGTGTTAATAGAAGGGGGAAAATGCTTCTGAAATATAGTTTGAGGAATACCTTATGCATAGTTGTACGGACAGATTTATATTTTCTTTGGAGAACCCTGCCCCCTGCATGGGCAAACAACTTAGTTTTAACAAGTTAAGCGTTTAAGTGAAGTATTACGCCCATCATGCGAAACAGTGCCTAGTTCATGGCATTGAAGCACACAATTCCCAGTGGTGGACTGAGGCCTATATATTTTATTACTTAGATTTGCATGCTGCTACACCACTACATCTACCAGTAGCAGACAGCATGGTGGGACAGTGGCACTCATGTGATCTGAGAGCTGAGTTGCCGCCGCTTAACAGAAAGGGGCAGGACAGAGGTGGTGGCGAGGTTGATGCAGTGCAAATGTGCCAACAGGACCACTGAATTGGCTCCCTTGGTGTGTTTGCACAGTGCTGACCTCTCTGCTGCCTTGTTCTTCCACTCCCGTGTCTGGTTGCTACAGACTACTGTTACTGCTTCTGCTACCCTTAAGATGTGCATAGCTCTCTTTGAACACCTGCTGTGAATTCTTTCCGGGACCATTAGCTTTGCATTTCAACCAAGGGGGTGCTGGGCCTGGGAGACAATGGCTTGTCTAGGCCAATACGTAGAATTAGATACTTCTGGGTTCGGAGGATGTAACTAGATACAGTAGGAGAGATCAGCAGCTGGGATCTCTGGAGTTTTCTTCCTTTTTCAAAGTCACAGTGGTCACACAGTGTGTGCGAAAGCAATTGAGATCACTGTACGGCGGAGGTGGGAAAATAACTGCTTGCTTGTAATTTTCCCAATTATCTATCCAGATATTTGCATCATGTGTTGGAGGAAGCATGTTGTTGTTGTTTAGTTGTCTAGTCGTGTCCGACTCTTCATGACCCCATGGACCAGAGCATGCCAGGCACTCCAGTCTTCCACAGCCTCCTGCAGTTTGGTCAAACTCATGCTGGTAGCTTCGAGAACACTGTCCAACCATCTCGTCCTCTGTCATCCCCTTCTCCTTGTGCCCTCAATCTTTCCCAACATCAGGGTCTTTTCCAGGGAGGAAGCATAGAGAACACTAAAAACAGAATATAGCTTCAAACATTAAAAACTTCCCTAAGCAGGGCTGCCTTCAGATGTCTTCTAAAAGTCAGATAGTTGTTTATTTCCTTGACATCTGGTGGGAAGGGCATTCCATAGGGCGGACACCACTACCAAGAAGGCCCTCTGCCTGGTTCCCTGTAACCTCAGTTCTTGCAGTGAGGGAACCACCAGAAGGCCCTCGGAGCTGGACCTCAGTGTCTGGGTTGAACAATGGAAGTGGAGTTGCTCCTTCAGGTATACTGGGCTGAGGCTTTGAATTGTGCTTGGAAATATACTGGGTCCCATGCCAGCTATTTATTTATTTTTGAAAGAAAGAAAGATATTCCACATCATGTAAACTTTGAGAAATTGCCTCTGTTGTATAATATCAGCTGTCTCAAGTGCATGAATGAATGAATGAACAATCCAAGTACAGTGGTACCTCGGGTTAAGTACTTAATTCGTTCCAGAGGTCCGTACTTAACCTGAAACTGTTCTTAACTTGAAGCACCACTTTAGCTAATGGGGCCTCCTGCTGCTGCCGTGCCGCCAGAGCACAATTTCTGTTCTCATCCTGAAGCAAAGTTCTTAACCTGAAGCACTATTTCTGGGTTAGCAGAGGCTGTAACGTGAAGCATATGTAACCTGAAGCGTATGTAACCCAAGGTACCACTGTAGTGAATAGACAAGCAAGCAATGGCCAGAGTATTCTGCCTAGTAAAGCTATGACTCTTCCTTCAATTACACAGCAGAACAACATATTGCTGGATTCTGAGGCCTCCACAGCTGACAACCCAACCCACATGTTACTGCAGAGCTGATATTCCATCTTGTATTGCTGCAGGCAGTGGCTTAAACTCCAGTTCTCTGACAGGGAAAGGTCTGCAGTTTGGGCTCTGCCTTACGTCTCAGGTCACCCAGTGTTAATAACACTCCAAAATAATTTGGGGGGAAACGGTGACAGAGGGCACATTCGTAGCCATGCACAGGAGAATGCGGAACCCTACTATGCAAGTGTGTTTTGCATTCTCCCAACAATTGCAAGAGCTGCATTAATATTACGAGCGCAGTGGAGTACTTCAGTACAGCCTGCAGCATTTCCCTTCAGCCAGAACCAGACCCTTAATATTGTCTGAAGTTGTAAGAATTGAGCTGCAGTTCTATGCAAGTTAGTGAGACATAAACATCTACAGCTGGGGTCCCCAACACTGTGTCTGTGGGCACCATGGTGGCCTCAGACACTTTACTTGGCACCTGTCAAGGACCCCCTGTCCACCCCCACCCCCAATATTTTCTTTTATCTTAAATTGAGGGTGAAGAGTTGCTTTTATTTTGGTTGTTTTGGTGGAAGGATACCTGCTTTCTTTCAATTTTGTTGTTGTTGTTGTTTAGTCGTTTAGTCGTGTCCGACTCTTCATGACCCCATGGACCAGAGCACGCCAGGCACTCCTGTCTTCCACTGCCTCCCGCAGTTTGGTCAAACTCATGCTGGTAGCTTCGAGAACACTGTCCAACCATCTCGTCCTCTGTCATCCCCTTCTCCTTGTGCCCTCAATCTTTCCCAACACCAGGGTCTTTTCCAGGGAGTCTTCTCTTCTCATGAGGTGGCCAAAGTATTGGAGCCTCAGCTTCAGGATCTGTCCTTCCAGTGAGCACTCAGTTCCAGTGAGCACTCTTTTTTTTACTATTTTTAAAAACTAACGTAGGTGTTTTTACACACCTTATCTTTAAAAGCTTAGTGGGTGAGGAAATTTGATGGGGCATCTTCATTGCTTCCATCCAGTCCTGAACTTCACACCTTGCTCTTTAACTCCTGAACTGTGGCTCCTAAGCCCCGTGTCTGCTGCTGAGCCTGTACTGAGACTTGTCTGCATAAATATCTATTTCTGACTCACTGGCGCCTCTGCTTGCATGTTTTGCGGTGGGAGCAAGGACACGGGCATCATCTCTCCTAGCCACACTGATATGCATGTCTGCCATACTATTTGCCATCCATGTGCTTGGCAGAAGTGTCTAGGGGCCTTACGTCCATAGAGAACTTCATGCATTGGACTTCTCCATGCAAGTGGAGAACTTTGATTGGTCCAGGGTTCCAGATGTGGAGGAGCCATAGATATGAACATCTGCGTGCATGTGGGGGCCCTTCACATTTCTGCCAAATGTGCAGAGAGCTGGTACATCAGAAGTTTGGTTTGTGTCTCCATCTGTATGTCAAGCTGCCACTTCCGTTCCACAACTCTAGTGCCCTACTGAAAAGCTGTCAGCCCTCAGGCTGATCTATTGTATTCTCAGCATTCAAAACCAATAGCAATGCTTTCTTCATCTGGCTTTAACCGTTGCAAGTGAATAGCCTCTTACTAAGCTGTCCACATCTAATGCTGCAGGCACCGATCTGTCCCGACACTCCCAGTTCTTGAGTGCGATGAGAACGCCCGCCAGGAGGCCTGCAATGTGCTTAGGGTTCTCCGCTGATGTGATCGTGTTGACTGGTCATGTCAGCATGTCAGTCACAAATCATATTCCACTCTGCAAGTCAACAAAGTGTAACCTGATGGATGGCAGAGTGACAAGAACAGATCCACACTGGCTGCACATTTTTCTTCCTCTCCAACTCAAGCTAGGGAAAGAAGAGTGTCTGGGATTGTGGTGGATGGCTGGCATTTCTCAATCCATAAAGAATCTGAGGTTTTCGGAGTTATTCATACTGGGTTTTGCCAATTAATCATAACAAGATTTGCAGGAGATTGTGATTTTCTGTGCGGAAAGGAAAGTATTTGCATCCCACTCCACAAATACTTGGCATACCTTTCCGTCGGATCAGTCAGAAGAAACACACACACACATTTGACAAATCCCTGAGCGATTCCTGCTTGAGGTCACTGGTCTCTTTAATTTCATATCACCATCTTGCATTAAACAGTCAAATATGTTCAACTTGGATATTAATAAAAAGAAATGGCTGTTTTTGTATTGCACTGGGAAACAAGAATCGGAATTCTGACAGGATGACTCTTTTAATAAAACAAGGGCTCTTTTAATATTTTAATAGCTGTGCAGCAGGAGATACTCAGTGCATCCCACTGCCAATCATTAATTGGGATCCGCTATCCTAGTTGAATGATTTGCAGCCATCTTTTTACACACCACACTTTATTTCTCCCAGCCTTTGTCTTTCCTGTCTCTAAAGTCCTTGTTCACATTTTGGAATAAATTATATGGCTTGAGTTCCAGCATATTTGATTTTGAGGAAGGGTCCATAACAGGTTCTAGGTACAAACTAAGCAAAGGTATTCTACTAGGTTTTGCTCAGAGTAAAAAGATAAAGGGACCCCTGACCATTAGATCCAGTCGTGACCGACTCTGGGGTTGCGGCGCTCATCTTGCTTTATTGGCCGAGGGAGCCGGCATACAGCTTCTGGGTCATGTGGCCAGCATGACTAAGCCGCTTCTGGCGAACCAGAGCAGCGCACGGAAATGCCGTTTACCTTCCCGCCAGAGCGGTACCTATTTATCTACTTGCACTTTGACGTGCTTTTGAACTGCTAGGTTGGCAGGAGCAGGGACCAAGCAACGGGAACTCACCCCGTCGTGGGGATTCAAACCGCTGACCTTCTGATCGGAAAGTGCTAGGCTCTGTGGTTTAGACCACAGCGCCACCTGCTGAAATTAATGGACCTAACTTGGTCATGTTCACTAATTTCAACAGGTCTACTTTGAGTTGAATACCACTCTTAAACATATGGTTTCTTAAAATTCTCCACCCTACTTGTGGGCAGCGAAACTGTGGGGATCATTTCATTAAATTTCACCAGGGATAGGAGATATTCTCCAACACTTTCTGGGTGGGATAAGTAGGTTATTATTCACAGTGACATTAGTACAGTTTCTGTGGTGGAGAATATTTGGGGCAAGTTCCACCCCGCCCCCAAAGTTTTCTTTTTCTAGGGGATGTGACATTTTCCTAGAAAAACCTTTTAAGAAAGTTTAGCTCAGCTCAAGTTCAAACCCAGGAATTCCTTCTAACATTATCTCAGGTATCCAGGCAGACAAACCCCCTTGCCTGGTGGTGCCTTCAAAAACAACTACTTATTGGTAGACAGTAGTTGTCCGACTGATCCCATAAAAGAATCCTATAACAGACAGATAAACAGACAGACAGGCATTTGGTGGTGGGCTACTAATTGGGAGGGGGAGAGTCAGGAGAATGGGGCCTCCCCATTTTATGAGCAGAACTGCCTTCCATTTGTACTAGGGGCTCTTTGCATCCAAGACATTCCACCTTTACGCAAGGTGATAATTTGGTGATATTACAAGGTTGATACAGCGATAAATAAATACTGCTTCCCAGGATCAGCTATCTAGAGATGGGAACTGCTGATTATGTGTCTGCTACATCTCCCTTACAATGCAAGATTACTCCAGACGCTACACTGGGTAATGCGCTGGCCATTTCAAATGTAGCAAGTAATATGCTTCTACCGCTTCCTTTGGGACTTCATGATGCAGAATAAAGATCTCTCTGGAAGATTGCTTTTTTTATTCAGATTTCCCTTCCCTCAATTTGATCACAACACTTCCAGTGACTGTTAGGTGTGTGTTTTTTTGAAGGTTTTTTTTTTCTAGCCTGAATCACTTGTTATCCCTCATTGCTTTTAAATCTTTGAAATATCTTTAGACAGTCATGCCTTCCCTTAGTTAAGCCAGAGAGCATTGCTTAAAAGAGAAGATAGAACTGTTTAGCTCTTCCTTTGTCTACCCCCTGACATCACTTTAGTCTCGCTAATGATTCAGCTTCTGCCAGCATCTATGCAAGCCGACATTTCACACCAAGCCTTCAGGGAGCTGGGTGAGAGGATGTTCAGCTGACGTCTGAAGTTGCACAGGGATGTGAGCATATAAATACTCCTGGCACTGCAGAGTATGCAAATTTCATCAAGATTGCCTCCCATTCCTTTCCATTGACTCCACGTCACCATTTAACTCTTCGGTTCGGCCCTACATTATGTTCCCTATCCGACCTTACATCACAATTAGATGCTCTATTTATTGCATGTCCTTCTTCACCACAACTGTACATCATTCACACACCCCATGCAAATTTTAAATGCAGTGCTAGCATTAGACATTTTTGCACTACAAGGGAAATGTCAAAGAGACAGCCTCTGCTCTGGACTATCAGTGGCTATCAATGGCTGCCAGCCATAACGTCTATTCTTTCTCTCCGCAGTCAGAGACCATATGCTTCTAAATACCAGTTGCTGGAAGCTGCAGGAGAAAAGAGTGCTTTTGCACTCAACTCCTGCTAGCAGGTTTCCCATAAATAGGGTTGACATATCCGTAAAACGTCAGCCGCAAGCAGTGCCCGGGCGGAAATCTCCGAAATGTCTGGGAAAATCCGGACGTATGACAGCTGATGTCAGTAGTGTCATTTTTGCCAGTCTCCTTCAGAAGTAGCTCAAAAACGTCCAGTTCCTTTGTGATTTTGACCCAAACTAAAAGAAGCTCAACAACTTTGCCAAAAAAGCTCCACACCTTTTCTGTCCAGATTTTCACTTTTAGAAATATGGCAACCCTACCCGTAAGCATCTGGTTAGCCACCATGGCAACAGGATGCTAGACTAATAATAATAATAATATTTTATTTATATCCCGCCCTCCCCAGCCAAAGCCGGGCTCAGAGTGGCTCACAACAGTAAAATAATACAACATTCTAAAATTATTTCATTCTAAAATTAATTCAAATCAGATTAATGGCAACCATTGGGCTAGAGTTCTGTGAGGATTGCCAAAGGAGGGGGTCAGGCTGTGCCCTGGCCAAAGGCCTGGTGGAATAGTTCTCTCTTGCAGGCCCTGCGGAAAGATGTCAAGTCCCGCAGGGCCCTAGTCTCTTGTGACAGAGCGTTCCACCAGATTGGAGCCACAGCCGAAAAAGCCCTGGCTCTGGTTGAGGCCAGCCTAACCTCTCTGTGGCCCGGGCCCTCCAAGATGTTTTTGTTTGAAGACCGTAAGTTCCTCTGTGGGACATACCAGGAGAAGCGGTCCCATAGGTTCGATGGTCCTAGGCCATATAGGGCTTTAAAGGTTAAAACCAGCACCTTGAACCTGATCCTCTACTCCACCGGGAGCCAGTGCAGCTGGTATAGCACCGGGTGAATGTGATCTCGCAGCGAGGACCCCGTAAGGAGTCTCGCCACGGCATTCTGCACCTACTGGAGTTTCTGGGTCGGTCTCAAGGGCAGCCCCACGTAGAGCGAGTTACATGAACGACTAGATGGGCTATTGGCCTGATCCATCAGTCTCTTATGTAATTGTGACTGGAGCTCATTTTTTAAATGTTACAGATATTAACAGCAAGAAAATGGCACTCTTGTCACCACTTCCACCTTGGAACCTCCTGACACTAACCAACTGGAAGCCCTGTGAGGAACACCTGTAAGAGGTAGGCACATCGAGCCTGGAGAAGAGGTGATTAAGGGGAGACATAACAGTCTTCAAATACTTGAAGGGATTTCACGTACAGAATGGGCACATAAGGGAAAGTTCTAGGTTAGAACTCATCTCCCTGACATCAAATGTTCTCTCTACAAAAAGTTTGAGGATATATTTGTGTATGGAGGAACAGCTAAAACACTTAGCAGGTATCGCTGTGAATTGCATTTTGATGACTTTGATAATTTCCTTAACAGAATTGGTGATAAGGGAAACAAATTTATGGAGGAAAGGGATGTTTAATCCAGAAAATGATGATTACATCAATACACCAAGTGGCTGTTTTACTGCAGAAGCGATTATGTATTGGGACAAACGAAAATCAATCTTCCTCAGTCTTTATGGCAATAAAAAATCTTCTTCCCAAGGTAAACTGCAAGGGAAAAAGTTGCTTATACTCTTTATTGCTTTTATGTCCTTTTACTGCTCCTTTACGATGTGCAAAATGGATTCCAGGTTAACAGAAAAGTGGATAGACTCCCCATTTTCTAAGCTCTTCTCATCTTAGTTTTGTATAGCAAAGTCAACACATTTTAGTTTGCCATAAGTGCAGGGTCTGCCTTTAAGGACCATGGGGAAACCTAAGTGTTATGTGGGAAACTGCAGGGACCTTTTACAAACCTGTAGCATTCCAGTCATTGTGGGGCATAACTCTCCAACACATTTTAAGTGAAGCAGGATCAATACAGGGTGCGGCAAAAGGCACAACAGGTGAAAAATTGTCTAGTGAAAACTTCACCAACCACTGAAGATTATTCTGCCATACCTGAGCAGAGGGCAAACAGTGAATGGGTAGATCTATAATCACATACCCTCCAGCATTTCTTGATGAAAATAGAGACACCCTATTTCTCCTCCTCCTCCTCCTCCTCCTCCTTCTCCTCCTCCTCCTCCCTCTTGCCTGTCCACCTGACTGGGTTGCCCCAGCCACTCTGGGTGGCTTTCAACATACATTAAAATATAAAGGTAAAGGTAAAGGGACCCCTGACCATTACGTCCAGTCGTGACCGACTCTGGAGTTGTGGCGCTCATCTCGCTTTATTGGCTGAGGGAGCCAGTGTACAGCTTCCGGGTCATGTGGCCAGCATGACAAAGTCGCTTCTGGCGAACCAGAGCAGCACATGGAAACGCCGTTTACCTTCCCGCTGGAGTGGTACCTATTTATCTACTTGCACTTTGATGTGCTTTCGAACTGCTGGGTTGGCAGGAGCTGGGACTGAGCAACGGGAGCTCACCCCATCGCGGGGATTCGAACTGTGACCTTCTGATCGGCAAGTCCTAGGCTCTGCATTTTAACCCACAGCACCACAGATATCAAAGTATCTGAAGAAGTGTGCATGCACACGAAAGCTCATACAAACAACAAACTTAGTTGGTCTCTAAGGTGCTACTGGAAGGAATTTTTTTATTCTAAATGTTGTATAGTTACTTATTTCCTTGCCTCAGGGGTGGCATAACTCCATACCTTCCAACATTTATCTGATGAAAATAGGGATGTCCTAAGGAAAAGCAGGACATTCCGGGATCAAACAAGAAAACAGGGCCAGCTTCTGTAAATATGGGACTGTCCCTGAAAAATAGGGACACTTGGAGGCCCAGATTCCTCCAAGTAGTCCTGATTTGGCTCAGGATCCAGGCACCATCCTTCTCTGCTACACAACCCTAGTTCCAAGGTCCAATTGCTGAAGAATCCCAAGCTGGGAAGGGTTTAAAGGCACTCTGAAGCTAGGAGGTGGGGGAAATGGGTGAGCAGCCCAGGCTGTGCAGTGGCTTCCAATAACAGGCGTAACCTTCAGTTTGTAACAAAGCAGATTGCTAGAACAGGAGTAGGGAAACTGTAGCTTTTTGTATGTTGCTGGACTACAACTCCCATCATCCCTCACTATTGGTCGTGCTATCTGGAGCGCATGGGAATTAGAGTCTTACCACATCTGGAGGGCCACAAGTTTCCCATTCCTGTGCTAGAGGCCACTATGCCATCTGGTCTACACACCTCTTCTTGTCATCTTCCTGAGTTCCTGGGACCAATGGTCCCTCCACTGCTTTCTGTCACTCAACACCAAGAAACAGTATTTTGGCAAGGAGAATGGTCCTCCCTTTTCTCCCATCTAATGTTTCTACAAATGGGGCAGCATTTGTCCCATATAGAATCTAAAAACCTTTCTGCAAATGACACCAGAGATCCTGAGTTAAACCATGGCTTGCTACGAGAAAGCTTTTCTAGGCACCATCAAAGGGAAATGTACAAAGTGTGTGATGATTTTAAAGTCTCTTATAAAAGGTTTTCTTGTGTGTGAATTTTCCCACAGTACTGAAACATTGAAATTCTCTTCTGAATTGATGTGTGTATGCATAACAACAAGCATTCAACTCTAGCTTTTATCTGGGTTTCAAAAAGTATTTAATCCACAGCACCTAGACCTGGATGATTTATTGAGCCCTTGCAGTATGGAACAACTTGGAGAAAAAACTAACTCTTATAGCCTCAAATGGCAGTCTTGTCCACCCTCATTTGGCACTCTTTGAGCTAGTTTCCTTGCATCCTGTGCACAAATTGCTACTAATAACACACACCTGGGGCTCATCTCAGGTACCTTTCCAAAACGTAGCACTCACATTTGCAAATAAGGTGGTAGAATATTAGGTTTGGGGGTCAACTCCAGACCAGCATTGTACTCTTGCCTCTAATCTCTCTACCTGTGTGACATTTTGAAGACCTAGCTCTGATCCAGAGCAGCTAGTCACCACTTTGACTTTTCACTGAAGAGGCGAAAATGCTTTGGGCCAATAGCAAGCCAACTACAGTTGATTTCAAAATGATCACCGAGCTCAGACCCTACTGACTGAGGAGATTTCACCCCTCCCATACCCAAGAATCTCCTGATGATCTCCTGATGGTCTCTGCTGACTCTCCAGAGAGGAGGAGGTGTGTCCTGCTATCTACTTATTCTGCCCAGCACCACGTCTGTGTGTGTGAGAGAGTCAGTCAGTCAGTGTATCGGAGAGAGAGAGAGTGTCTAGAGATAAGGTTGCTGCTAAGAGCAGCTGCAGACTCTCAGTGTAGCATTGATTTATGCTTAGAATATTCAGCTCTGTATATAGTTTTGTATCATAGTTGTAGTTACAGAATAAAAGGAAGATATTCTACAGAGCTGCTCTCCGAGTGGTTTATACTCTGCAAGACTCTGCAAAACTCTGCTGTGCAACGACTGTATTATTGAAACAGTGAATCCGGTGCTCTCAGCTCTAAGCTGTGAGTCCACAGCACTGTGACCTGTTCCTGTGAGAAAGGAGGTCTCTGGCAGTGCTACCCAGCTCGCCTAGCCCAGTCGGGGTTGAGGTGCATGAGTCCAGTTGGTGCACTGGCTCAAGGGCGATGCTGACACTGACATCTTGCTTTGGTTCTTTTTCCTTTCTTCCATGTTCACAACATGAGGACTTTTGCTCAACTACCAGACCCATGGCTTCCACAATATGGTTTGAGAAAGCAAGGAAGATTGCATCCGTCTGTTCCTCTCTAAATCTTCTCAGATATGTTCTTCCACTAATATATTTGTACCTACAAATAATCCTAGCACTTATCGCAAGTCTTTCTCTGGTTTAGGGGGTCTTCAAAAGCTTCCATGGAGCCTTCAGCCTGAAGAGTCTTCCGGGATCTAACCTGAAACTGTCACTCACCAAAGCAACTCCATCTCCCCATTGCCAACTCCTTTTTAGCTCCAGACTCCTTCAGCATCTGTTTCCCCAGCTTGTCAGCTACATGTTGAATGGCTCCCAGCTGGAGTAATTAACCCAAATACCAAGGCAGCCTTCCATGACCTACAAGGGTCTGCAGCACGCAAGAAAGACTTAACAGTACTAAAGCGGCAACTAATGGCAGTAAGCAATCCATTGGAAGGAATTCAGCAGAACAGTGCCCTTTCCTGTGTTTTACACAAAGAAAATTGTTTCAGGAGTTTGCCCAAGTGCCTCTCTGCATCCTTGACCCGCTCCTTCCAGAAGTTAACTTACCATGCCACTGTATCCATCCAGCTCTGTCTCCCAGTGGGATGGATGTAACAGCCAATGGAGAAAATTAAACTCACACAGCCTCCAAACAGGATGGGCTTGGCTGGTGCTATTCAGATGTTTAGGGAAGCTTTTAATGTTTAATAGACCATTGTATTTTAATATTCTGTTGGAAGCCGCCCAGAGTGGCTGGGGAAACCCAGCCAGATGGGCAGGGTATAAATAATAATAATAATAATTTTTATTTATGCCCTGCCCTCCCCAGCGAAGGCCGGGCTCAGGGTGGCTAACAAGCAATAATAAAAACAAGTTGAATGAATACAACTTAAAAACAAGATTAAAATACAACATTAAAATATTGAAACATTAAAATATTAAAATGCAGCCTCATCACAGGAGGAGAAAGGAAAAAGAAAAAAGAAGGAGGGGGAGGGAATCAAATTGGCTCCAAGCCAAAGGCCAGGTGGAACAACTCTGTCTTACAGGCCCTGCAGAAAGAAATCAGATCCTGCAGGGCCCTGGTCTCATGAGGCAGAGCGTTCCACCAGGCCGGAGCCAGTGTTGAAAAGGCCCTGGCTCTGGTTGAAGTTAATCTAACTTCCTTAGGGCCCGGGACCACTAGGATGTTGCTATTTATGGACCTTGAGGCTCTCCGTGGGGCATACCGGGGGAGGCGGTCCCGTAGGTACGAGGGTCCTAAGCCGTGAAGGGCTTTACAGGTCAAAAGCAGCACCTTAAGTCTGACCCTGTACTCCACCGGGAGCCAGTGCAGCTGGAAAAGCACTGCTCTGCTATGTACCCATAGCAGAGACCCTGTGAGGAGCCTCGTTGCAGCATTCTGCACCCGCTGGAGTTTCTGGGACAGCTTCAAGGGCAGCCCTGCGTAGAGCAAATTACAGTAGTCAAGTCAATTATCAATAATAATATTATAATAATAATAAATTATTATTATTATTATTATTATTATTATTATTATTATTATTATTAT
>JAXCMG010000103.1:849418-872127 GCA_034642415.1 Podarcis siculus
ATTATTATTATTATTATTATTATTATTATTATTATTATTATTATTATTATTATACTACAACTCGCACCGGTCTGACAATTAGCCCAGTCAGTTTGTGCTGATGGGATTTGTAGTATATAGCACCTAGAGGCTTGCAAGACAGAGAAGACGGCTGTAGTCCAATGCAGAGAGCATCAGCTAAAGAAGAGACCTCAGAGATGAAGCTTATCTCCAATACCCATATGACAGACATCCCCTTTGAAATTCACCGTTGCTAACAATGGAAGGATCATCCTGGAATCTCTTCTTTCTTGCTTGTTTTAAGGTTTGATTCACAGTTTTATTATGCAGTTTTAGAGCAGTCGTGCTTATTATACATGTTGCAAAAGCATATCGCTCACATACATTTTAGAAACCAGCAAAATATAGGCGAATGAAGTCTATAGGAAGGAAATGCTTCTTTGCTGACACAACTCACACCAAAACTTCAGAGGAGCAATGAGCACATCTGTATTTACTCTCATATGCATTAATACCAACAATTTCGTATGAAATATTCCACACGTTTGAGAAAGCGATTGCCCATATAGAGTCACAGCTCCCTCAAACACACTGTACTGCCAATGCGGTACGTCACTTCAAAAAAAGGAAATCTGATGTGAGTTTGCAACAGTCTGAGACCAGAGACTTAAGACAGTGGAGCCCTAGAGTGCCATGGAAGAAGGATTTATATTTGAAACACATAGGGCTCAGGAAATGTACCTCTGGAGATCTCTTCTCAACAGTAAAACACCATATGAGCCCAGTATTGATGCAGTCATATACACAATCATGGAAACATTGCTTTCTGTTTGTTTGGGCAATATTTTATTATTATTATTATTATTATTATTATTATTATTATTATTATTATTATAATCAATAAGTACATTGGTAATGTGGAGGTGAAGAAAAAATACAAATAGCCTGAAGGGACTGAAACCTGGATGCCCAGATTTCTGGAACCAAATTGAGGGATTGTTTTAGCTAAAACAGCATTTAGGAGCACATGGTCAGAGGTCAAAGTGAATCAATGGATCAATATGGAAACAAAAAACAGGAAGTTCTCATATCTCTACTATTGATTCCTCCTACTCCTCAATATAACTTTTCAGCTGCCTTACCCTGCCCAGTGCTGCCTCCATATCAAACCACACTTCATTTCTTCCTCCCCTGTAATCTGTTGACTTCAGCCCCTCTCACCAATGCTACCCATAAATGACAGGCATTCTTGGAGGCCAAACATTTTAATGGTCACACAGAGGAACTAAGGAGTCTCTGCTGTGTCAAGATAAAGCCAACAAGACAAATGGGTAGAAAAATCAGTGGTGGCATTAGAAGATAGAAGAGGCAGGTCTGGACCTGAGGGATGAAGAAGGAATGGAAACTAAGCAACACTGTAGAAAACAAGGCTGCACAGTCCCCCTCCCAAATAATAATATTGATGTATGGAAGTGAGAACTGAACCATAAAGAAGGCTGATCGCTGAAGAATTGATGCTTTTGAATTATGGTGCTGGAGGAGACTCTTGAGAGTCCCATGGACTGCAAGAAGATCAAACCTATCCATTCTGAAGGAAATCAGCCCTGAGTGCTCACTGGAAGGACAGATTGTGAAGCTGAGGCTCCAATACTTTGGCCACCTCATGAGAAGGGAAGACTTCCTGAAAAAGACCCTGATGTTGGGAAAGATGGAGGGCACAAGGAGAAGGGGACGACAGAGGACAAGACGGTTGGATAGTGTTCTCGAAGCTACTAACATGAGTTTGACCAAACTGCGGGAGGCAGTGGAAGACAGGAGTGCCTGGCGTGCTCTGGTCCATGGGGTGACGAAGAGTCGGACACGACTAAATGACTAAACAACAACAACAGAGGTGGAAACTGTAGCTGGAAAATCCTGAAGTTATTCCTCACTGCTAATTTTTAAGAAACAAGTGTAAAGCTCACTTACTCTAGTAGAGCTTTGCTAGTTCAGTTACTGAGGACTTCAATTTGTTCCAGGCCTTCTTACTTTCCCCTGAACCTGAATTAGCCTTGCTGCAGAAATTTCAACTCAAGCAAAATTCAAAACCTACTTTGAGTAATGTCTGTGGAATTTTCAGGAGGGGCAAAATAATTTATAAAGCTAGTAAAAAATAATAATAATAAAGTAGGTACCCCTAATTTTTCCATAGTGCTGACCAATTGCCTTTTAAAATAGATTGTTGTTTTATGGCTGCAGTTTTTATCATGTTGTTTTAATAGGTTTTTTTTAAGGCAGGTCGAACAGCACAAAAGAGGGGCTGAGGGCTTAAAAAAAAAAGTCCATATATTTGGTTAATCTATTGGGTTGGCTAATTAAAGCTTGCAGCTCCAGTAAGAAATATTATGAGTTTCCATTTTTAAGCACACTTGCAGTTCCTTTATTTTGTGGCTCCTGCTTTGCTATTTCAAAAAGGGACAGAAATTATCCTCAACATTAGTCAGATGATTTCTCTATTTCTTGCTTGATATCTTAGGCGATGATGCATTGTGGGAAAAGTGTTTATATTTCTTGTGGCTGTACAAGGGATGTTGAAAACATAGAGGAATGTAAAAGTGATTCAGTACAGTGGCAGGTTTCCTATATCCATCACATGCCCCCAATGGCACTCGTGTATTTTCCTTCCTATCTGTGGTTCAGAGATGTAGGACTTCTACTGCAAAAGCCTGAAGGTATGACAGAAAGAAAGAAAGAAAGAAAGAAAGAAAGAAAGAAAGAAAGAAAGAAAGAAAGAATCACTACAATGTGGATATTGGCAAGAATGACTGAGGCGATCAGGGGCCACAGCAAGCAAAAATTTCAAAAGGACTGGGGAAAATATAGTGAATATGTAAAAAAGCAATGCCCGCATATAACTGCTTGGACTTGTTTTAATTAACTTCTTCAAATTGATATCTTATTAGAAAAAGACAAATAGAAGGAATTACAAAGAGAATTAATAAGAAGACAAATGGAAACAGATTACTAAGGCTGATCTCAGACCCGCATAGAGGATGAAGGAAGTAAAAATAAATAAATGGATACGAATATTTGGGTACATATATCACCTATTTTTGAAATATATGTTTATTTTTATCCTTCCCCCACTTATTTTTCTTCCTTTTTTGTTACTTTTATTTGTTACTTGTTTGTGTGTCATATATGTTTGTCAGCATATGAATAAACATAATAAAAATTAAAAAAGAATCACTTCACTGAACTCTTAAGATTATGACTGCAAATAACTTTTTCAATGCTTCCTCTCTGACATATTCAGGACACAAATCTGAAGTTGTGTGTCGAGGTCCCCAATCCACCTCCCAAATAACTCACAACGGACACGTAATTTTTGTTTAAGGTTTTTGGCATGATTTTGGCCACAACTTTATTCAAATACAAAACCGTGAGTGGTTGTTTAGGCATTGGTTAAGACTATCTGCCCCCCCCCCCCCCCCGCCTGGGGACAGAACTGACTTCTGGGCACCACCGAAAGCCAGTGGGGGAAAACAAGTCGGGGGAGAATTGGAGCTGAGTCACAGGCCCTCAATTCTCATCCGCATGCTCCCCGAAGGCTTGCCGGCCCTAGTCCCATTCCAGGGATTGGATGAAAAGATGGCAAGCCCCAGGATTCCTTTAATGGAATTCCCTTTCCACAGCAACCATGGAGGGGCAGGCCCAGCCTATCCTAACCCCTCCTCCACCAATTTATAACCAATGCCTAACCGCAACCTTACCAGTTGTGACGATTTGCTACGCAGTAGGCAAAAACCAAATGGCCCAGCCAATCGGCCAGATGGACAAAATTCCTACCAGGCCCCTGCCCCAATGGCAGATGATCCCATGACAGGCATAGCAAGGTCAACGCAACAACCCCTTACTCTAGGGCGGGTGATCCGTTGCACGCAGCAAAGAGAAAGTCCCAAGCTGCGTGCAGAGTATTTAAACATTTTACCCCTCCCACCAAAATTGCAACATAACCTTTTCCCCAGCAACCCAGCAAACCAATCGCTGCCCCAGGCCATCTTGGAGAGCCTGCCTGGCAACAGAGGGGTGGCTCAGTAGCCCCCCCCCCGTAACTCGTGCTCTCCACGAAGGAGAACACGCTTTAGCAAAGCTTGAGTATATGTCCTCGTCAGTTTGCTGTTGATTTGTCAAATTAGACTGATCTTCCCTAACTTTCCCTTGTTTTGTCTACGCGCATGCTGATTTCTGTTTAGTTTTGAAATATTCAGCAGCTCTTGGTTTCTCTGTTCCAGGGTAATTTACCCTCTGCCTACCTCATTTGTTTCCGATTCCCGCTGCTGAGAGTATTTACCAAGATTCTAGCGGCCACCACATTTCTCCTAAAAATCAACCTGCAGCTATGATTTCCCGTGGGTGACTGATCTTTGCATTTCCCACTTTGCTGTTGCTTTCATGCCTTGCTTGACAGCTTGAAACAGAAATGGACTTTCGGTCCTTCTCAGAAATATAAATGAACCGTTTGGTCAGATCCAGTGGGTTTCTTATATTCTTCTCCAATAGTTTGCTCAGATAACACTTATTGAAACCACACTGTCAGAAGTGTGAACAGATGTCTTAGACAGGCTGAATATTTCCTCACTGTTTTAAAAGAACATGAGGAAGAAAAGTTTTAAAAGAACATGAGGAAGAAAAGAAAACCAAACATTTTGTCCACTCTAAAGTGGTATTCTAGGGATGTGGGTGGCGCTGTGGGTTAAACCATAGAGCCTAGGACTTGCCGATCAGAAGGTTGGCAGTTCGAATCCCTGTGACGGGGTGAGCTCCCATTGCTCAGTCCCTGCTCCTGCCAACTTAGCAGTTCGAAAGCATGTCAAAGTGCAAGTAGATAAATAGGTACCGCTCCAGCGGGAAGGTAAACGGCGTTTCTGTGCACTGCTCTGGCTCACCAGAAGCGGCTTAGTCATGCTGGCCACATGACCCGGAAGCTGTACACGGCTCCCTCGGCCAATAAAGAGAGATGAGCGCCGCAACCCCAGAGTCAGCCACGACTGGACCTAATGGTCAAGGGTCCCTTTACCTTTACCTAAGGTGGTATTCTATGAATTCGCATTGAAACCAATGGTCTTAAATTTAGTCCTGGCCAACCTGAGCCCATTGATTTCAATGGCTCTACTCTATGAACTCCTGGTGTCCATCTACATGGTTCAGAGCATTATGACAGATGTTTGGAGACAGCAAAACAGTCAGAAGCGGTATTCTGAAAAGGCTTCCAGCAGCACCTTTCTGCACCTTCGGCTTTCCAGGTACTTTACAGATTAATTTATCCAAATGAAGCGTTCAGATGAATGGATTTCTTTCTTGAAAAGTTCCACAGTCAAACTATAGAAATCACATTTAAAAAACCCAACAAAAGCAAAGAAAATGGCACAAGGTTAATCAGCTATATGCTAATATTTCATTGCGAAGAAAAGCCCAAGAAACTTTCAGCATTAATTAAAAATGAGACTTAACGTGTCAGCTAGGTTAATTAATATGAATTTAAATGTATACAGCCGCACTGATCAGCTCTGTCTATCAGAAAGAAACTATCAGGCAGGTATACAGCCACTAACCGATACAGGTATTTGAAATCTCTTCCTTTATTTCTGGGTTCTTGGATGCATGTATTTCAAAATACTTATCTGCAAAAGCAGATATCCCGTTTGTGTAACGCAGATTCAAATCACTGCTGCACCTTGTGTCTTTCTTATTATCTGCAGTCAGCTTAATTGCACATCATATTTCTCATTCAGAAGCACAGTCCGCTCTCTATGTAGCATAATGTAGATATGAATCACTGTTGTGTAGTGTGCAGGCAATTAGCTTAATTGTGCGTCTTTTCATCACTTCTATTCCAAGCTACAGGCACATGTTTCCATTCCCCTAACTTTCTCTTTGTTGTTGCTGATTTAGACATTATATAGCATTCAATAGTGGAAAGTTATCCCATGCCATACCACAGGCAAGAAGGTGGGAATTATGCGGAGGCAGAAATGTAATTTCTAACTCCATCAACTACTGTAGTAAATTGTGTCTATTAAACAGACACAATTCCCCTTGAGTGCATGACTTCTATAAACTCAGTTACATTATTATTTATTTGTAATGGATGTGTGGCGGTAGCCCACTCACTGGAAGCAATCTAGACAAAATTCCCTCAGAAGTGAATCTATTGATGGGAAATCTCCTGTAATTTCCCCCCCAACACAAAGCAGAACTGAAAGGAGATGGGTCAAAATGATGGACCCCTGTAGCCAGAGTAAGGTAAAGGGACCCCTGAACATTAGGTCCAGTCGTGACCAACTCTGGGGTTGCGGTGCTCATCTTGCTTTATTGGCCAAGGGAGCCGGCACACAGCTTCCAGGTCATGTGGCCAGCATGACTAAGCCGCTTGTGGTGAACCAGAGCTGTGTACAGAAACGCCATTTACCTTCCCGCCAGAGCGGTACCTATTTATCTACTTGCACTTTGATGTGCTTTCGAACTGCTAGGTCGGCAGGAGCAGGGAGTGAGCAACAGGAGCTCACCCAGTTGTGGGGATTCGAACCGCCGACCTTCTGATTGGCAAGCCCTAGGCTCTGTGGTTTAACCCACAGTGCCACCCGCATCCCTTTGCAGCCAGGATATGATCCCAGAATTCCTGGGAATGAGATAATGCACAACTGGGATGAGAACAGCAATAGCCAATGAGTGTTGGACCTGCAACAAAATGATGTAGCAGATCCTCTTAACTGGAGTGTTGACGTTTGGAATTACAGGCAGCTGTTTCCTCTATTGCTTCCCTCTCCCAGTGTTTTGTGTTTTCCTTTTCCAAATGTTACTCTGCCTTCCATAACTATTGCATATGCTCAATTATCATGTTTTTCTGTAGCTTGGAAGGGTGCATTCTTGGTTAATTTTTGTTAACGGTTTCCCCTCCATTTCTGCAAAATGTGAGGGTTGCCGAAAGTGTTAGAATTCCTGCTCCATGATTGCAGTCATGTGATTGTTGTCTATCACATGATAGCATATGTTTTGACTCCACAGAGTGGGAAGTGACGGAGACAGGATGTTTGTGTTACTGTGTTTCGTGAAGTGGGACTATTGTCCCTTGTTCTTTTCCTCTTTGCTGTCTGATGCTAGAGAGAGAGGGAGCCATGTTGCAGTGCTCTGTGTGTGTTTATATGTAAAAAAAGTAGATTAGCCAAAATGCTGAGCTGCTGAGGTCTTTTATGCAAGATGCGCAAACTCTGTGGATCCCTAAGTGTGCCAGTGTCAGTTGGCATTGGTCGCTGTGATATTCGGGCTGAAGAAAGCTCCCAAACGATTGACCAGGAGGGAGAGAACATGCCAGTCTCTACCAGGGTCCTACTTGAATGTAGGCTGAGCTCCTGACACAAAGATGCTAACACTTTCTTCTCGTTTCTCAGAACCATAGCTTCATATCACCACACACTACCTGTGTTTGCTATTAGGAGTGCAAGTGTATGGTAAGCACCCACCAAGGAGCAGACAAGAAATCAAGTTATCTGAGATGAATACCACCTGTTCCATAGGTGCCTATTAAGCTGTAAAAAGGAGGCATTGGACCCCTGGATGGTTAGGTCCAGTCAAAGGCAAGTATGGGGTGTGGCGCTCATCTTGCTTTCAGGCCGAGGGAATACGCATTTGTCTACAGACAGTTTTCTGGGTCACATGGCCAGCATGACTAAACCACTTCTGGTGCAATGGGACACTGTGACGAGTGCCAGAGTGCACGGAAACGCCATTTACTTTTCCACCGCAGTGGTACCTATTTATCTACTTGCACTGGTGTGCTTTCAAACTGCCAGGTTGGCAGGAGCTGGGACAGAGCAACGGGACTTACCTTGGGGTCACAGGATTCATCACTAAATAGAGACCTGGGGTTGGGGTCTTTCTGCCGCTTATTCATTTTCAAAAAATACCAGTTGATAGCCAAGGGGCATACGTTAACGTTGAACATATGGCTGTGCGACCCCACCTCACACCCCGCTCAGGTTCTCAAAAGCTTTTTTTCCTTTTGAAAGAACTTGTGTGTTAAGAGATGCTGCCAGCAGAATTCCTGATCAGGACCCTCTGGAGAGTAGAAATGAATTTACTCCCCATCATAAGCATGAGTTTCAAAGCTTTACTGTAAACAGCTTTAAAACAGTTACAAAGAAACGTTACAAGATACAAAGTAACACGTTGTTCTTAAACAGCAAACACTGCAATCCGGTCTTCTCTTTAGTCCTTAAAAGAGTTCAACAAAATTTCCTTTTTCTGGTTCCAGATACATCAAGATTCTAAGCAACTTGTTTGTTCATCGTCCTGGAGCTTAGCCGCTCCATTGCTGACAAAGGCAGGTTTCATCTCCTGCTCTGAGAGTTCTGTAGCTTGGGTTTCTAGGAGAATCATCAATTAACCTGAAATGGAAACATCCATTCTTTTCTGTTGCATTTGCCAGAAGTGAAACCTCCCTCGCTTAATGCAAGCTTCTCTTTGCAAACTGTTTTGAAACACAATGCATACAAGCACCCTGTTTTGTGCATAATAAACTCCTACCTTTAACATTGTGTTGTGGTGAGCAGCGTGGGACTTGTTTGAAAAGTGTAAAAAATCAGCAGGGAGATTAAGGAAGCTGAGTACCAACCCCTCCCAAACACTGCAAAAAATGTTTTTTTTCTCCCCCCCCCCTGCCACCACAATCTTTTGTTTCACCCTGACCCACACACCCCACAATTGACTGAAAGAGAAATGTTTGGCATAGCCTTGTTTGTGTTAAATGGAATGTAAAATACATCATGGGGTATTTTGTAGTGGTATGGAACAGGGGCATAGCAGGGGCAGGGGAACAGCTGCCCCCCCATCAAGTAAATAAATAAAAATACCTAACTAAAAGTAGAAATAATCAGAATATTTGAAATGTTCACTGGTCACTTGGACGATGTTGTGGCGGATTCTAGCAATGCAGCTGGCAACCGGACTGAGCGATGGGTGTGGCTTCCACAAACTGACCAATCGCATTGCAGGTAGCTTGGTTCTGCCCCCTCCCTGAATGGCATAAATCCTGGCAACGCCCATGGTATGGAGTACTGCTTGCGAACCAGAAAACTCTATCCAGGAGCACCAATTGTTTTTTGTACATAAGCAATACTTCGAAATCTGCCCAGGCCAGGCTGGTTTGCTGGGACCAAAAGGACTGTATTTTTACCGCTCTCTTTTTCAGCCTGCGTCTCGAAATGTGCAAGGAAGACAAAGTTGTTGCTACTTGTCTCCATAGTGACACCTTGACAGGATCCAGAGAAAACATTTTTACTTCAGCACCTAATGGATTTGCCTCTTGAGCAAAGCCACTCAAAGAGAAATGCGCCAGAAATAGAAAAGCCATTCATTACGGCGCGTGGCTCGTTGTGATATGCATTGCGTTGGACTGTGATAAGTGAGATTTAGCATAGTGGTTAGAAGTATCAAAGAAAGAGAACGTTTTCCCCTCGGCAGATTTGTTTAGCTTGCTGAATTCAGGGCTCATTTAAGTTCTGATATCAGATAAAATGCCACAGGAGAACATTTCATTTCTCACTCAGCCTGATAAAGAGTGGATTTTCTTCTTCTTCTTTTTCTTTTTCTTCTCCTTCTTCTTCTGCTAGATATTTAAAGATTGTTGAATATGGTAACTATGTCCACATGGAAATAACTGTCATTTCAATTATTACTAGAAAGAACATAAATCAAAGGGATTTTGTAAAACCTGGGTGTGCGGGGGGAGAGCTACAAAGGGGCTGAATGATTGAGATTGTGCTTCTGAAAATAGGGTTCATCTTTCAGGTCACTGCTGATGTACACATTTCAGTCAGAGCTCCGATTCTGCAGCTCTGAAACTGGCAGCTCATTCAAGCAACCTGGAATGTTGGCATGTAGGAGAGACAAACTACATTGCATTCGTGGTGTTCCAATTGATTGCCATGTCCAGAGCTTGCTAATGCCTCCATTGATTTTACCTCTATGTGGGAGACACCCTAGCAGAGCTGAAATGCTTCTGTTGTGTCTGATAGTAACATGGCAAGGATCCCCACGTGCCTGACCATAAACTTTTATTTTATTTTAAAGGAAATGAGAATAACAGGTGCCCTGTTTATACTGACTGCGTCCCTGTGAGCTCATCTTGTTTGGCATAGGGATCATGTGGTCTAACAGACCCTCCAAGTATCCTTATTTTCCAGGGACAGCCCCAGATTTACAGAAGCCGTCCTGGTTTCTGATTTGATCCTGAAATGTCCTGCTTTCCCATAGGACATCCCCATTTTCAACAAAGAAATGTTGGAGGGTATAGAGTTATGGAGGGTATGGAGCCAAGGTGATAAGTAACTATCCAGCCTTTAGAAGACACCTGAAGGCAGCCCTGTACAGGGAAATTTTTTGATGTTTAATGTTTGTTATGTTTTTATATATGTTGGAAGCTGCCCAGAGTGGCTGGGGCAACCTAGTTAGATGGGCAGGGTATAAATAATAATAATAATAATAATAATAATAATAATAATAATAATAAGATGATGATGATGATGGAATAGGACATCCCTATTTTCATCAGTTATATGTTGCAGGGTATGGTATAAGCCAGGGGTCAGCAAACTTTTTCAACAGAGGGCCAGTCCACTGTCCTTCAGACCTTGTGGGGGACTGGACTATATTTTGAAAAATAATAATAATGAAGGAATTCCTATGCCCCACAAATAACACAGAGATGCATTTTAAATAAAAGCACACATTCTACTCATGTAAAAACATGCTGATTCCCGGAACGTCCGTAGGCCAGATTGAGAAGGCGATAGGGCCAGATCCGGGCCCCGGGCCTTAGTTTGCCTACCATGGTATAAGCACTTGTTCTTGCCATTAATATCTTGAAGGACTTTGTTGAGTGCAACATGCCTGGATGGAAATTCACAGAGAACTCTCTACACACAAACAAAGGAAATGAAAGAAGGTGTGCCCAAGCTGCTCACCGCTTTTGCAAATGCTTCTGCCAATTCTGTAAAAAAAGACCTCCCCTCTTCAGTGACTTTATTTTGGGGGTGGGGTGGGAGAGCAAGAATAAACTCATTGCAAAAACTCATTTGTTTTAATGCCAATAGATGGAGACTTGTCTGATGTAATGTCTGAAACTCTGTGAGTAAAACATGTATTTATTTGCAATGGTCTGTGATTTTTTCTAGCCTAAGTATTTTCACGAGGAACATTTCTTTAAAGGTGGATGAGGGAACCTGCTAATCTAACCAAGTTTTAATGTGCTTGGTGCAATATTGCCTCTTAAAATCTGTGTGACACTTTGAAAATTCCGACTATGTTATTAGATCAGAGTTGCTAGATTTTGCCTATACAGCAATTTTTAAAGACAAAATTAAGAGACGGGTGCTCAGGCTAAGACATCAGAGAAATTCCATGCAATTGTTGTAACATCGCCCATTTAATTGTCACTGAATTTCAGCCAGTTGAAATCAAAATCCATCCATGGTAAATTTGGGGAGACTTGCTCAGGGCAAAACTTCATGAAATGTGACGGCAGCAAAACAGGACAGCCGTGTCAATAAAAATAACGATATCCCTTAGAGCAGATTCGACAAATCTAATTCGAGTTTGTAGTTAAGAAGGGAGTCCTTCACGATAGTCCCAATCTCTTTCTTTTAAAGAAAATATCTTAGAACCAAAGATGGAAAGCTCTATTGCCAGTAATGTTGGTTAACAGTGAGAGGTACTATTTCTTTAAATGTTACTGTACTGTTCGCATGCTTCCTGGATGACTCTCATTCTGTTAAGATGAAATCACCCTGGCTTTGGTGTTCCTGTGCATTACTTGGGAGTTGCTCCAGTTTGTTGTTGTTGTTTAGTCGTTTAGTCGTGTCTGACTCTTCGTGACCCCATGGACCAGAGCACGCCAGGCACTCCTGTCTTCCACTGCCTCCCGCAGTTTGGTCAAACTCATGCTGGTAGCTTCGAGAACACCATCCAACCATCTCGTCCTCTGTCGTCCCCTTCTCCTTGTGCCCTCCATCTTTCCCAACATCAGGGTCTTTTCCAGGGAGTCTTCTCTTCTCATGAGGTGGCCAAAGTATTGGAGCCTCAGCTTCACGATCTGTCCTTCTAGTGAGCACTCAGGGCTGATTTCCTTCAGAATGGATAGGTTTGATCTTCTTGCAGTCCATGGGACTCTCAAGAGTCTCCTCCAGCACCATAATTCAAAAGCATCAATTCTTCAGCGATCAGCCTTTTTATGGTCCAGCTCTCACTTCCATACATCACTACTGGGAAAACCATAGCTTTTACTATACGGACCATTGTTGGCAAGGTTTCATAGTCATATGAAACAAGATTCGGTACATTCTTTAATGTCAGGACTGACTATACCTGCAGGGCAGGGAAGGAACCTAGTTTTCTGGGAGGCAAGCTCTCTGAATAATATTCCCCATTTGATGCAATAACGCATCAGAGACACTTTCGTGGATACAAATTTTTGATCAGTTTCACTGATCAAACACAGCACTATCCTAGCCTCAGTGTGTCTAAACCAGGGGTCATTAAAACAAATGAGGATACACTTTCAGCCTTAAAATCTGATCTATTAAAATGAATAACTTTCTGTGAAATGATGAAATAGCCAAGAGGAAATGGGATACAAGCACAGATGGGTTACCATTAATTTTTTGTACCAATCAGCCCCCATAAACCGACTCCTCTGAAGGGGCCTTTAACAGTAATGCCCATTTCTGTGGGAGAGGCTGTCATTGCAATTACATATAAAAGTGTGACAAGCTGCCAAATGGCTATAACTCAGAGAACTGCCTACATAACTTTTGACTCAGATCATTAAAAGATAGCTCTGCAGCTCACATACAGGGATAAATTCTTACAGAGGAAGAGAGCATCATGTTAATCAGAAAAAAAATAATCTATGTGGAAGATTGTTTGTTACTTTTTGTAGGGGGGCGGCGGAATCAGACCATACTCAGGGCTCTTTATTTTTAATGGTAGGGAAGGAGAGAGGAAAGAAAGGAAATTTGATTGGATCAAGTCAGTGAACTAAAACTGAACAGGCCAGAAGCTCATTTTTCGAAATCTTGGTACATCTTCTCTCTCATTAAGTCATGCTTTTGAGTCCTATGGACTAAGAAATGTGGCTGACAAACGGAAGTCTCCAGAAAGTTCTTGGAGGAGTTGGGCCCATTGACAATGATGATGTGCATAGTTCTCAGTGTGGCAGTAAACTTAAATCTGAGATGTGCTGCTTGACCGAATGCTCATTCACAGCAGTAAAATAAACTAAAAACCCCTGCATCGGGACGATTAGATATCAGAGTTATCTAAATGTTTCCTATTCTTCCTAACATTTAGTTACGGTGGTACCTCAGGTTACAGACGCTTCAGGTTACAGACGCTTCAGGTTACAGACTCCGCTAACCCAGAAATAGTACCTCGGGTTAAGAACTTTGCTTCAGGATAGGAACAAAAATCGTGTTCTGGAGGCGCAGCGGCAGCGGGAGGCTACATTAGCTAAAGTGGTACCTCAGGTTAAGAACAATTTCAGCTTAAGAATGGACCTCCAGAATGAATTAAGTTCTTAACCCGAGGTACCACTGTATTTTACTCGTATAGACAGGAACCTTCCCTATAGTCTGAAGGCATGCAACCAAGGTAACATCCTTAACATTTCCGTGAGATTCAAGCTGTATAATTTGTGCTTCCACAGAAACACAGGACTGTAGAGTTGGAAGGGACCATGAGGACCATGAGGATCATGTATGGAAGTGAGAGCTGGACCATAAAGAAGGCTGATCACTGAAGAATTGATGCTTTTGAATTATGGTGCTGGAGGAGACTCTTGAGAGTCCCACGGACTGCAAGAAGATCAAACCTCTCCATTCTGAAGGAAATCAGCCCTGAGTGCTCACTGGAAGGACAGATCGTGAAGCTGAGGCTCCAATACTTTGGCCACCTCATGAGAAGAGAAGACTCCCTGGAAAAGACCCTGATGTTGGGAAAGATGGAGGGCACAAGGAGAAGGGGACGACAGAGGACGAGATGGTTGGACAGTGTTCTCGAAGATACAAACATGAGTTTGACCAAACTGCAGGAGGCAGTGGAAGACAGGAGTGCCTGGCGTGCTCTGGTCCATGGGGTCACGAAGAGTCGGACATGACTAAACGACTAAACAACAACATGAGGATCATCTAGTCCATGGGTAGGCAAACTAAGGCCCAGGGGCCGGATCCGGCCCAATCACCTTCTAAATCCGCCCCTCAGACGGTCCGAGAATCAGTGTGTTTTTACATGAGTAGAATGTGTCGTTTTATTTAAAATGCATTTCTGGGTTATTTGTGGGGCATAGGAATTCATTCATTCCCCCCCCCCCAAAAAAAATATAGTCTGGCCCCCCACAAGGTCTAAGGGACTGTGGACCGGCCCCTTGCTGAAACAGTTTGCTGACCCCTGATCTAGTCCAACCCCCTGCAGTGCAGAATCTTTCACCCAGCATAGAGCTTGAACCCATGACCTTCAGATTAAGAGTCTCATGATTTACCAACTGAGCCATATATTTTCTCTAGAACAGTACTGGTGTAATGCGTCATGGAAAGAAGCCCTGAGCAAGGCTTTCCCAGAGCGTTCTGCTTCTGGAAGGACACAATCTCCTTGCTGTAGATTGTTACATCCCCCTGAAAAGCAGTATTTAAGTACCTTAAATAAATGAGTTAAATAATATAGCAGACAGCTCCTTCCAGGTGTAGAAAGTGAACAATCGTGCAGAGCTCCTATATCCAGCAGTCACAACTTGGTTGCCTCTGGGAGAGGCAGCCCAACCACAGTGATTTACAGGCAGTATACACTAGTGGCCAAAATTGTGGAAACCTTTTGGGGAAAGTGTGTTTCCGAGGTTTGATGGCTCATACCACCACTTTTTTGAAGCAATACCATGAAATTATATACCAATGAAAATATAATTTAATGAAGAATGTGATACAGCAAAGCTTGTTCAAATATCTGTATTCCATCAAACGTTATAGCCAAATAACCAAAAAAAGGAAGCACAACTTGCTTAGGTTGATGTGCTCTCTAAACAGTCATGCTAACTGGCTACATTGAAATGAAGAAAAGGTAAAGGTAAAGGGACCCCTGATCATTATGTCCACTCGTGACCAACTCTGGGGTTGCGGCACTCATCTCGTTTTATTGGCCAAGGGAGCTGGCGTACAGCTTCCGGGTCATGTGGCCAGCATGAGTAAGCCACTTCTGGCGAACCAGAGCAGCGCACGGAAACGCCGTTTACCTTCCCGTGGAGTGGTCTCTATTAATCTACTTGCACTTTGACGTGCTTTCGAACTGCTAGGTTGGCAGGAGCAGGGACCGAGCAACGGGAGCTCACCCCGTCATGGGGATTCGACAACCTTCTGATCAGCAAGTCCTAGACTCTGTGGTTTAACCCACAGTGCCACCCGCGTCCCAAAATGAAGGAAAGCTACTGCATATTTCCATCTGTATATAATTTTATGGTTTTACTCCAAAAAAGTGGTGTTATGAACCCTCAAACCTCAGAAATACACTTTCCCCAAAAGGTTTCCACCATTTTGGCACTAGTGTATGTGGGAGCTGTAAATGGGGACGCTGCAATATAATTAGCAGCTTACAAAAAAGGAGGGCACACTGTAATTGTGTTCATTATGTTGGCTTTGTGAATATTAATGCCCACATGATGCTACCAATTCATACAAAAAGATATTCTACCACAAGATGCCCAATGGCTTCCTGCCTTGGAAGATAATCTCCAAATGGTTCCCAATATATAAACTAGGTTATTGTCTCCAGGCAATTGAGAAGATGGGATGGTTGTGTGACGAAGGGAATGAAAGTGTGTGCATTGCACCAATATCCTCAAATACTTGTTTTTATTCTACAAAATATTCTGGATACTGGGGAAAAACCAGGAAACTGGATCAGGCCCAACAGTGCAAGACATTTTTTGGGCACCTGAAGAGGAAGGTCCAAATGCATCTTGTGGCCAACACTGCAAAGGCATAAACCTAACAAGAAATTAAAGAGCTGGCTATTTCTTGTCCATTACAAAGCACTTCCGTGAGAAAAAGCAACCTGTCTCAGGGTGGCAGTCTGCACACCTCAAAAAAGAAGGGAGAAATCAATTACTTGTCCGTGGGCATGGAGCGAATATTGCGTAGAGACTGGCAAGCACAGGGAAAGATTGTCAATATATTGATCGATAGCTGAACCTCAGAGAAAGCTAACATAAAACTAGAAGAATGGTCACTATTTAAGTGGTAACTTTTATTACCATGAGGGGTGGAAAAACAACTTGTGTGGGCAAATTGATATTGAACTCATTGATCTGAAGGTCCCTCTTCTAAGAAGCGTAAAGGCATTAAAGTCAGGCAAGGGAGAAAAAAAAGGGTATTAGATGCTGATTGAGAAAAGTACACCTTCGAAGTTTCTGTGTCAAGAAAGGAGAAAAGAAACAAAGGCCTAGCAATGGTAAGGTAGCGCAGGATCCAGGTCCCTCTCGCCTATGCTGTGAGGAGGTTCTATCTAGGGAACCGGTTAGCTGTGACAGCTGTTCCTCTGGCTCACTTCTGGGCCTGCCTTGCATGCTTGGCATTGCCACCACCCAATTCCCTACCTGCCCACCCTGGTTTATTGTGCGGTAATTTTCTACAGGCAAACAGCTGCAGGGAAGGAAATTTGCCTGTATTTTTATTTGGGCTTCACCCTGGGCTCGTCTGGATGCATAAGAGAGGCATATGTGAGCGTGTACAAAGGTAAAATTATTTTGTCCTGCCTACTTCTGCTCCTGTCCCTGCTCACCACTGTTGCGTGGCCCCCAGAATGTTGCTTAGAAGGCAATATGGCCCTCAGGCTGAAAAAGTTTCCTCATCCCTGCCATGATTCATTATACACCTTTAGGTGAAAATCATTCCCCTTCAAACAGGCCTTGCTGCTTCTCGGGGCCTTGGAGATGCTTTCTGAGGCCTTCCAAGACCTCAGCACCTGATGTCACAACGTCACATTATGACATTACAGTGGTACCTCGGGTTAAGTACTTAATTCATTCCAGAGGTCCGCTCTTAACCTGAAACTGTTCTTAACCTGAAGCACCACTTTAGCTAATGGGGCCTCCCACTGCCACTGCGTGATTTCTGTTCTCATCCTGAAGCAAAGTTCTTAACCCGAGGTAATATTTCTGGGTTAACGGAGTCGGTAACCTGAAGCGTATGTAACCTGAAGCGTATGTAACCTGAGGTACCACTGTAATTCATGATGTCATGCATGCTGGACACCCATAACCTGCGGCCCAAGTTGGCTCCCCTGCCCCTATCATCCGATTCCCTGTTAAATGCGCTGTGAGATGGGTGGTTATGGGTTTGTTTTCGTTCTTACTTTTATTATGTATTTTTTGTTTTTTATATTGTAATCTTATGCTGTGAGGTACCCTGAGATCTAGGGATGAAAGGCAGTATACAATTTTAATAAATAACAATAATTATTATCAGTGCTCTTTTTCTAGAAAAAGAGGTGCCGGAACTCACCATGAACACCTCCCTTGTTCTCTTATAATGGCAATGGTGCCCACCTGAGAGGTTCCAGAACTGAGTTCTGGTGATTTAAAATAAAAAAAATCCTTCCAGTAGCACCTTAGAGACCAACTAAGATTGTTCTTGGTATGAGCTTTCGTGTGCATGCACACTTCTTCAGATACACTGAAACAGAAGTCACTAGACCCTTATATATAGTGAGAGGGTGGGGAGGGGTATTACTCAGAAGGGTGGTGGGAATGGGTAGTTGGTTGATAGCAGCGGCGTAGCGTGGGTTGTCAGCACCCGGGGCAAGGCAAGTAATTTGCGCCCCCTAACCCGTGGATTTTAGCACCAGAGTGCGAGCGCGCCCCCCCCATGTTGCGCCTGGTGCGGCCGGCACCCTTGGCACCCCCCACGCTACGCCACTGTTCCAACGTTCAGCTTCACTGGATGCCCACGAGTTATATTGTACGGAGAGAGGGATAAAAACTTTCCTCTGTGTCCACTCTCTCCTTGCCATGCCTAGCTTTGCAGGCTTCTCTCCTGTCGCCTCTTGCTTGCCTTTTCTCTAAACTAAAAACAAACCCAATGCTGCCGCCTTTCCTCAGGGCACCGGCTCCATCCCCTTGGTTAGATTCCCTCTACCAAAGCTGAAAGGAGCCTGAAGTTCCTCCTGATCGTGAATGGGAAACAGCTGGCGAAGCCGGCGGCCTGCCAGGGAAGGGATCTCTTCCTAACTCCTGCTCCACGGAGCCCGTTCCTTGCAAGCGCTCTCTGTCTCCCTGTCCCTCGGATGGCGAGCGCCTTTGGAAACGCGGAGCAGGCGCTTGCCGGCGAGCAGCCGCCCCCCGCCCCTTCCCAAGCTAATCCTTTTAAAACCGAAAGCCCCTTAACCCGCTGGCGAGAGGCTTAGCCGGGCCTCGCCCGCCCACTGGCTTCCTCTCGGAGGTTTTTGGGGAGCGCAGGGCGCGGCGAGGCCCCTCGGAGCTCTCCTCCCTCCCAGTCGGCAGAAGCAGCCGCCGCCTGGGGCTGGGCCGAGGGGATGGCGGCGCGACGGGGTGTGGAGGCTTCCCGTGCCCGGCCAGGCGTCGGCGTCAGCGCTGCTGCAGCGGCTGCTCCTCCTGCAAGCAGTGAGTGGAGCGCAGCCGCAGCGGCGGCGGGGGGCACGCGTGCGCTGGGGCGCAAGGCTGGCGGTGGCAGCGGGGAGCCTGGCGGAGGAAGGAACTTGTCCCTTCCCTCTGGACTCGCGCCCCCCCAGATGTTGCGCCCGGTGCGGCCGGCACCCTTGGCACCCCCCACGCTACGCCACTGGTTGATAGGTGTGGTAAATGTGTTGATGAATGTTGATAACTGCAATTGGTCTTACAGGAAAAAGCAAGGGGTGAGATGGCTAAAAATAGCTTTATCATGTATAATGAGATAAGAATCCAATGTCTCTATTCAGACCAGGTTTTTTCAATGTTTTTAAGTTTGGTTATAAGTTGCTATTCAGCAACTTCTCTTTCCAGTCTATTTCTAGTTACAGATAGGTAGCCGTGTTTGTCTGCCATAGTCAAAACAAATTTTTTTCCCCTTCCAGTAGCACCTTAAAGACCAACTAAGTTAGTTCTTGGTATGAGCTTTCGTGTGCATGTGTATCTGAAGAAGTGTGCATGCACACGAAAGCTCATACCAAGAACTAACTTAGTTGGTCTTTAAGGTGCTACTGGAAGGGGGAAAAAAATTGTTTTGTTCAGTCTATTTCTGAAATTCTTTTGTAATAAGAAAGCTACTTTGAGATCTTGTATAGAATGTCTTGGGAGACTGAAGTGTTCTCCTACTAGTTTCTCTGTCTTGTGATTCCTGATATCAGATTTATGTCCATTTTTTCTTTGGCGTAGGGTTTGGCCTGTTTGAGAGAAGCAGTAAGAGCAACCAAGCTTCTCACCCTCCAAGAAAGGGGAATTAGCACAAAAACGACCAAATGCAGACTCAAACAATGTCATAAACAAATCATGTGAATTTACTTTAATGCATTCCAATCCCCTGGCATAATTGGGTAGCTGCTTTTGTTTCTCCTGATTTCCATATGTTTTAACGGCCATTGTCTTTTGTGATTAAGGGCAAAGTGGCCTACAGAGACTGTGATAACGAACAACTTTAGAATTGGGTGCGGTAGGAGGAGAACAAAATTACAGTTTTAAGAGGTGTAAACAAAAAAAGAGTGCATTATCTTCATTTCCCAGGACTCCTTGTAGCTTTTTCTGTTTGATGGGCTACTCAGGAGCTGCACTCCAGGACTACTGAATGACTATAATCTTCATCAACTGGTCTGTGTCAAAAATGATTACAGAGGCGTTTTGATGAAGCCCTTTTGCAGTTTGAATGTTACATATAGGAAGTGGTACTTTCAGCTTGGCTTAAAATATACCCACTTGTCACCAGGAAACTTAACACTTCCTGATGCTGATTATCTAGTTGTTTAAGTCATTTTCTTCAGTGTCAGTCACATGAGCAAAATGCATTCAGGGCAGAGCTGCCACAAATTTTCAAGGGCAAATTTGGAGGTTCAGGCTTAGAAGAAACACCTGAAGGATTTGGAGGGAAGGTTGATAAGATCACCAACATTTCTTAGGAAGGTTCTCCATACCCCTCTACCTGAGAACCAAACACACACACACATGCCAATGAAGGTTGTTAGTTATGCTGTCTCTTGGCTTTGCTCTGCCTCTCAGCAGCTTAGGAAGTGCTTCTGCAGGAAGTCTAGTCTAGTACAGAAAGTTTCCACACAGAAGGAATAATTGGTAGGAGACACAGAGATCCATGGATTTTCCCAGAAGTTCAGTTTAAGATTAAATTAAAGGACCCTCCTTGAAAGAGACATATAAGGAATTTTGAAAGTAGCAAAAGAAGAATGTTAGCAGAATTACTTGGTCCTACCATGAAGCATAGTAAGATGACTTCTTGAAACTATTCAGGGCAGGGAACTTACTATTTTGGCAAGGCTTTCCTCCATTTTCCCCCACAAAATCATCTTGAAAGCCATCAGCTACAGGGGTGAAATAGCAGCAGCAGCAGAACTCTGGCTCCTCCTGCTACCATTCTTCCATGGCCCAAACTCCACATTTTCCGAAGAATTTCAAAAGAATAAAAGGGAGAAAGATAAGAACCATCCTTTCTAACACTGAAGGCCCCTCCCCTCTTCCTCAAAATTATTTTGGGGGCTTTTCACCCAGGGGTCAAACTGAAACCCCCATCCCAGTGCAAACAAAATGGTTGCTCCAAATTTGCCCCTGCAATCCTTCCCAACAACATTCCTGCTTCTCAGCTTATACATTCCTGAAGTGGCAATGAACCTCTATTAAAAACCAAATTTGCAGAAACCTAAAGCCCACAGTAAAAGTGTCAGGTTTAGATAAAACATCTTAAAAGTCATTTTTAAAAATCAAAAGGAGCCTACAAGAAGGTGTAAAGACAGCAGTAAGATATTAAGGCAAATGGGTTCCTTAGCAGATGGGTTGATTTAGAAAAGGGTCCCTGGAGGGAGATAATTTGACAACCGCTGCTTAACAATCAGGTTGACTGTAAGGGAGGAAAAAGCAGAAAGTGTAAATATGATACAAATTAGAGCCCTAAAAACTGATAAGTGTTGTTGTTTTTTTAAGCCACTCATAAATATCTTGTTTAGATGCCCTGAAAATGCTCTCCCCCTGCTAAATTTGGTATTCTTAACATTACCCCTCCTTTCATACTGTTGGCTAAGTCTTCCTCTCTAAATCAATGAAACTTGATGGATAGATGTTTTCCAAGCTGTGACAGGTCTAGACTCTCAATCTCATCCAGCCCATTCCCACTTCTCCTCTCTGTCGAGATGCTTTGTCTTCTTTGCTTTCACGATAACTTGCAAATGCTGCAGGTAGGCATCCCTGGCTTTTCATTTGCCTGACAGCAGATTGATCTACATCGCTTCAAAACCAGTCGCGGCAACCTAATTGGCATGATATGCTACAGTTTCGCAAATCCTGGAAGAACCACAACCAAGCAAGGAAGAGAAGCTGTTCACCGTGAAACATTCAGTCATCAGCAATCTTCTTTTTTCTTGGCTGGCAAGATGAAGCCAACCTAGTTCATCTGTATTTGTGCTGTCACAGATTATTTATGACGGCAGGCAGTTTAACATATCTCTGTATACTTTTGACATCATCTAGTCCTTAATCTATGCAGCTCTGTTGTGCACCCTCATTTTTCAGGAAGTGCGTCCCAGATCATTACAAACAGACACAGGTGTGACATTGAACAGAGCAGGATTTCCTCTGACAAACCCCTGCCCAACAGTTTTTAGACTAAAAGAGGGCCAAGGTTGAAGGAATGGGTTTCCCAAACCCGAAACTGACTATGCAGGCAGTTTGAAACGGGCACCAAAATCCCTATTTTTCCTTAGCTAAAATCCATTAACTTGAGCTCTGAGTCAATGTATAAACAAAAACCTGGCTGTATAAGCAAGTGCTCAGAGCCCTCTCCTTTATCAGTTCGTGACGGCAAGGATGACCTTGGCTGTTCTGAACCAAGCCTCGGTGTCATTTGACTTCCTTCCTCCCGTCCGGGAGCAACACAGAGCCCACCAATCAGAAAAGTCTAATATGGCTACAAGGTTGTGGGAAGCATTGTTGTAAAGCAATGAGATGGTGCTGAGCCATGGGGCTCATGACCCAAATGTCCAAATTTTACAAATACATTGCATTTGATCTTTAAATCCGAAACCTTGACCTGCTTCCCTGCCAAGAGGGACTTCTCTGTACTTAACTCTTGTCCCAGACAGACTTCAGAGATGATGAAAGCTGTGTGGTATACATACTGTGATATTCCCGCAAGCCCCAGTCTGGTGCCTGTTATGCTATATGACTCCTCTACATAATGAATAGGAGAGCAGCCTAGCTGCGCATTACTATTATTTTTAAAAAATGGGGCTAATGAGTGAATGCACAGTGGGGTGACGCACAGCTGGCAAGAGGTGAGAGACAGATAATGAAAGGGATGCTTCGTGAAATGATGGGGAAATGCATGGAGGAAGGGAATAGCATTGCTTGTGTAGTTTCAGGAATTTATGGAAGAAGAAGAAGAAGAAGAAGAAGAAGAAGAAGAAGAAGAAGAAGAAGAAGA